>JAJPUD010001561.1:13212-72918 GCA_023553655.1 Myrmecobius fasciatus | reverse complement strand
TATAATGATCTCCTGGTTCTGCTCATTTCACTCAGCATCAGTTCATGCAAGTCTCTCCAGGCCTCTCTGAAATCGTCCTGCTGGTCATTTCTTACAGAACAATAATATTCCATAACATTCATATAACATAATTTGTTCAGCCATTCTCCAATTGAAGGGCATCTATTCATTTTCCAGTTTCTAACCACTACAAAAAGGGCTGCCACAAACATTCTTGCACATGTGGGGCCCTTTCCTTCCTTTATGATTTCTTTGGGATACAAGCCCAACAGAAATGCTGCTGGGTCAAAGGGTATGCACAGTTTGATAACTTTTTTTTTGCTATCATTTTTTTAATTTATTTTTTTATTAAAGCTTTTTATTTGTATAACATATGTATGGGTAGTTCCCCAGCATTGATCTTTACAAAGCTTTCCATTACAAATTTTACCCCCAGTCCCCTCCCCTCCCCTAAATGGCAGGAAGTCCATGACATGTTAATAATGTTGAAATACTTGACAATTTATGCAAGAAAAACCCTATCTACAAGAAAAAAAAGAAAATCAGAGAAAGGCAACACAATGCAAGCAAATATCAATAGAGATCATGAAAATGTTACGTTGTGGTCCATATTTCAAATCCCTCTCTCTGGGTGTATATGGTTTTCTTCAGTGAACAATTGGAACTGGTTTGAGACAATTCTTTGTTTCAGAGAGCCATGTCCATCAGAATTGATCATCATGTAATACTGTTGTTGCTGTGTATGATGATCTCCTGGTTCTGCTCTTTTCACTCAGCATCAGTTCATGCAAGTCCCTCCAGGCCTCTCTGAAATCGTCCTGCTGGTCGTTTCTCACAGAACAATAATATTCCATAACATTCATATACCATAATTTATTCAGCCATTCTCCAATTGAAGGGCATCCATTCAGTTTCCAGTTTCTAGCCACTACAAAAAGGGTTGCCCAAAACATTCTTGCACATGTGGGTCCCTTTCCTTCCTTTAAGATTTCTTTGGGATATAGGCCCAATAGAAACACTGCTGGGTCAAAGGGTATGCACAGTTTGATAACTTTTTGAGCATAGCTCCAAATTGCTCTCCAGAATGGCTGTATCTGTTCACAGCTCCACCAACAATGCATCAGTGTCCCAGCCCTCCCACATCCCCTCCAACAATCATCATTAACTTTTCCTGTCATTTTAGCCAATCTGACAGGTGTGTAGTGGTACCTCAGGGTTGTCTTGATTTTCATTTCTCTGATCAATAGTGATTTGGAGCACTGAAAAGGCCAGATCTTAAAGTGAATATCTACATGCAGGAAATCTTTTCTTTCTACTAAAAAAATTCTGAAAACTTAAAGTAAAGATCAAGAAGGAAGGTTTAGAGGTAGCAGGTCCAAGGAGAAAAGAAAATGGCAGTTGAGAGCAATTAGATACAAATACTTCTATGAAATGCTCCACATCAAGCATAGCAGTACAAGACCTATGAGATAGAACAACTGAAGAAGTGAATTGACATGGATTAGGGGGCCAAAGGAAGCTTTGTCTAAGCCTTACTTGGACTAGCTAGCTCGAAAATTTATAAAGTTATGTGATGATCACTGGATAAAGGTGAAATCAAGGATTTATATGTGCACATTATTATTTCCAGGCTAAGAGGAGCACAGTGCTTTCCTATGGAGTAGATTCTGAATGTGAGAGGGACTATTCATTCATTTACTTTGGTAGAAAAATTTTAAATTAGGGGCAATTAGGCAGTGCAGTAGATAGAGCACCAGCTCTGAAATCAGGAGGACCTGAGTGCAAATCTGGCCTCAGACACTTAACACTTCCTAGCTGTGTGACCCTGGGCAAATCACTTAATCCCAATTGCCTCAGAAAAAAAAAGAGAAAAATTTCAAAGTACCTAGTTATCACTTTCCTAGATACTGCTAGAATATCTTAATATCAAATAGTTTGGAAGCAGGTAGTGTTAGAATGTAAGATCCCTTCAGGAAGGTTCACTTTTTTCTTTCTTTCTCCAGTAGCAAGGAATCAAAGCCTACAACATGGTTTCTGCTTAATACATACCCATTGCTTGCTTGATTGTGAAGACATTTCACTTTCACTGAAGGCAATAAGGCCAGATGAGTAGGACTGAGGAGCCAAATGGGTGAAAGATTGGCATGGCATCTCTGTGGAAGCCTTACAGAATTAATTTGCTCCAGAGTTTCGAATAAAACATGTATGCTGCTGTCTCTAGGAGGTTCTTTCCCTATATGTTCTTTACTTCTTGATTGAAGGAGCCAATTTTCAAGCTCTGGGTGGGGAAGCTGCAAAAAAATATCAGAGAAGCAAAAGCCAAAGGAAAAAAAAAAGAAAAAAAATCAAAGGCATGAGAACAGGACAAGGTTGGTCATGAGTGAAAATGAACTTGTCAAAAACTCCCAGGGATTCCTTCAGCATCTTTTCTCTTACCTGAGGTTTCAGTTTGCTGTTAATCATTTTGCATCTTATCCTTTCCAATCTGAAAATCATTCTTTTTGGTAGCAAAAACACTTTTAGAAGGGGAAAAACATTAAGTAAAAACTAAGGGGATTAGGAAATATTCAGAGGGGCTGGTATCTAAACTGAGTCTTGCAGAAATCCAGAGATTCTAAGAAGTGAAATAGGGATGTGTTTCCTAGCATGGGCACAGTTTATGCAAAGGCATAGTGGTAGGGAATAGTGTGCAGAATCCTGAAAACAATAATTAAGTCATTTTGGCTTGAATGTAGAGTGAGTAAAAGAGGATAATGTATAATGAGCCTGCAAAGTTTGTTGGAACTGGACTTTGAAAAGCTTTAAATAGCAAGCCAAAGGACTTATGTTAGAAGCAATAAGGAGTTGTGATGGTGATTCTTTACCAGGAGGGTGATATAGTCAGCCATAATTTATTTATTTATTTTTTGCTGAGGCAGTTGGGGTTAAGTGACTTGCCCAGGGTCACACAGCTAGGGAATGTTAGGTGTCTGAGATCAGATTTGAACTCAGGTCCTCCTGACTTCAGGGCTGGTGCTCTATCCACTGCGCCACCTAGCTGCCCCAGTCAGCCATAATTTAGATTGGTTGTTTTGGAAGTTAGGGGAAAGAGGAAAACTAGGACCTCAGAATTCAGTGAGAATCTGTTAGCAAGAAAAGAGTGGTAATCACAGCAGTGGAAAGAAAGGGATAGATACAGGACTTGTTGGTAACTGGCTAACTGATTAGATGAGGGGAAGTGATAAGGGAAAAGAAAGAGTCAAAGATGATGCTATAGTTGCTTGGGGGTCAAAGACTCTGGGTTCACACAAATGAATCCCCAGTGCCTGACCCAAAGAGGAGACAGTTTTCTTTTTTGGATCTTTATTCCAATCCAGAGTTTGGCTCTGGAGAAGTCTCCAAAATAAAGCTTACTTATATTTCATGCCTAAAAGGCAAGGAGATATATTGGATAGAGAATAAGCCTCAAAATCAGGATGATCTTAGGTGCTCCAAAAACTTTAAAAAAAAAGACTTGATTTCTGGACCTCCCTCCATCATGATATGGTTCCAATCTTTCATTTGCAAGGCTTTTATATATCTTTTCCCTTTTCAAGAAGCATGCTGTTAGATGCAGCTAGATGGTGCAGTAAATACAGCACTGACCAAGAGTCAGAAGGACAAGTTCACATCTGGTCTCAGATATTTGACACTTATTAGCTGTGTGAGCCTGGGTAAGTCATTTAACCCCAATTGCCTTACCAAAAAAGAAAAAAAGAACAAGAAGAATACTGTTAAATTTTCTCTCTCTAGGAGGTCAGCATCTGAAACCTGGTAACTATCAAACTTTAGATTACCCACAAAGTAATTTCTAAGATTGATGAAGTCCACTCTCAGAATCTCTCTTCTCAGTCCAACTATACCTCTCTAGAAAATCCATGCTATATCTTGGATTTGGAAAGTACTTTCTTAGAAACTCTGATTTCTGATTTATATTTAAAGAAGAAAAAGGAAAGGCATAAGGCAGCCAGGAATCTGAGACCTAGAAGCTTCAAGGCACCAGGTGAACACTGAGCTTGCTACATATGTGAGCCATGTGCTTCTCCTGCAAATGATTTTCTGCTTCTTGGAGGGGGGTAAAGGGAGAAAGACTCTTTCCTTCCTACCAACCCACTTCTACACACTGCTCATGCTCTCTGCTATATACCTGGCAGGAAATCCACAGACTGAGCCATTTCATAAACATCCTTTAATATACTATAGGGAAAAGGCAGCTTTTCTGAGAATCTGGCCCCTTGCTTCTCAGTCAACCAATTATTTGGAAGCAATCCAGTGTCTGAAATTAAATCAGTGAGGTCTTGTGGACATATCTGATGAAACTGCCTCTCATACTTTCCCTGTTACAATGTGAACCTATGTGACTAAAGAAGTCACACAAGATAATATAGAATCCTTGCTTGACTTAAATAGGGACATTTCTGTTCTGCTACTATGACCATTCCTTTTCATTCTCTTAACACATTCTCTCTCTCTCTCTCTCTCTCTCTCTCTCTCAACTCAACTATCTATCTAATAGTTTTGTACTTGAGGAAATGACTATTTCTCAGTTATCTGAGTTTGATTCCTTTATCTCTAATTATCTTTGTCAATAGTAAAAACATTTAGGTATTTGGGGAAGGCTTGTACCAGCCAGAGCAAAGAGAATTGCTGAATTTCATGTGTTCCCAGAATAGTTAAATACTTGGAGACCAGTCTCCCCCATTTAGAAACAACCATCCATATAAGAACCTAGAAAAGCTTTCCCTGTTGGTTGTCTTGGCACTGGCCAAAAGATCAGTACCAGAGAGAGCGCTTCTCAGACTAGCAATTTCTAACCCCTACATTGTGAACCAGCTCTTGCATTTTCCAGGAGACCTAACCCTATCTCATTTAGTGACTATGGGACTAGTATTTTTTTTGTTTGTTTGTTAAGCAATGAGAAACCAAAAAACCAAACAAATCCATATTAGTGCTTTGGGAGAATATTTTAAAAGAAATCAAGAATACCTCCTAGTTTTGCTTTAGTGTTGAAACTAGATCAACACCCTGCCAAGAGGAAATGTGTTTAGATGTTTGATAGCACAACATTGTGGAATAAGACCTAGAAGACAGTTGAGAGGTCATTTTTACCAGTGAGGAAACTGAGGCCTAAAGAGTTGAATTGATTTGCCCCAAAGTCAAAGAGATAGTAACTAGCAACCAGGATTGGTGCTCAAATCATCAGACTCCAAATCCAGGATTTTTTTCATTGCACCACTTTATCTACAGTGAAAATAGGGTTTTAAGCATATAGCAGCATTAAGAATTATTCACCAACTGATGGGCATCTGTTTAGTCTCTTTTTTTAAACTGAAAATAAGCAGAGATTTATCTATTTTTACTTGATGCTAACTAGTTCAAGTTACGATAAGTGATAACAATGCCACCAGTTTTACATGCCACTTTTCATTTAAAGACTTCAAAAATATTTTATAAACAATTTTCCACAGTAAGGAAAGAGGGAAAAAAGTCTTTGAAGTTTACACTGGTGGGGAGGGACAACCACAGCTTTAAAATAAAGAACAAAAAGTCTTATAAGTACAAAAATATTTATGTAGTTGTTGTTCAGTTGTTTAGTCATGTCCAATTCTTTGTCACCCTATGGATCACAGTATGCCTGGTTCTTCAATCCTCCACTATCTTCCCTCTTCCCTCCCTCCCTGTTTCTTTCCTTCCCTCCCTCCCTCCTTCCCTCTCTTCCTTCCTTCCTTCTTCCTTCCTTCCTTCTTTTCTCCCATCTTCCCTTCCTCCCTTCTTGCTTCCTTCCTTTCCTTCTAAGTCAGTGTTTTATACATAGGAAATCTTAAATGCCAATTTGGACTGGAAAGTACCCTAAAGTTCCAAAAATTCTCCTTTAAAACTTCATTCAGTCTTACTAAAATTAGAGTCAGGTTATTTTTGAACTCATTTGTACAGTACTGCTTTCTATTTGTTTTAAATCACTAGAAAAATAGTCCTAATTTGGTTATTTTTGAGTGGAGTACATGGAATACTTCAAGAAGAAATTTTAAGCTACAGGTTTCAAGCCATAAAGTTTATAGTTAGTTGTTCCCCTTCCCCAGTCTGCAGCCCCAAAAGAAGGGAGGGGGATAAAGTAACATCAAGAAACAGAAAATTCCTTACAGGCTCTGAGTTTGGAAGACTTTTAAACTGCAGAGCTAGCCCAAACCATGTGATAGACTGATTCTGAAGATAAAGCTAGCTTGCATTTGCCTCCTGAATTAGCAACAGCTACATTGTCCAAATAGGTAATAATACTATTTTTTGCTTTGGATACAAAGGGCAGCCTATCCTATCCTCAGACTAAGTGCTTAATAAATCTTTGCTGAATCAATTAATGACCTCCCTCCCAAACTTATGCATTCATAATTATAAGAGCAGTTAATTTTCCTAGTCTTTTTGTTACACTGCAGGGCTTAGGGCAACTAGATAGATCAGTAAATGGAATGCTTAGCCTAGAGTCAGGAAGACTCATATTCCTAAATTCAAATCTGGCTTCATATACTTTCTAGCTGTGTGATCCTAGGCAAGTCACTTAACCCTATTAGCTTCATTTTCCTCATCTACAAAATGAACTGGAGAAGGAAACAGCAAATCACTCCAGTATCTTTGCAAAGAAAACCCCAGATGGGATCACAAAAAAAAAAAACCATGACTAAAATGATTGAACATGAGCAAGATGGGACCTCCTTAACTAGTAAACTAGAATCTTATGCCTCTGGAAGCCTGAATTGATTTATATGCTCTCGCCCTTCCTTCCCTATTCCTTCCTGTCCTCAGGGAGTTGCCTAATTCTTCCTAGCTATGAAGATAATACAAATGACCACAACGTTTTCACCTTGTAACCTCATTATCAGCAAATCTTTCCCCTTTAGACATTTCTTGTCCAAGGAGCTAGTGGCCAGAACCACATCAGGAACTGAAAAAGTAACTCCTGTGATGTACAAGCCTTTCCCTGGGTGATTTCCAAGATTTAAGAGAATGAAAAAATTACTTTCTCATAGAAAAAGTAAAAAAAAAAAAATCCTTCCTTATCTATAGAGAGGCAGAATCAAATTTATGATACTAGGGATATCACAAAAGGAGGTGAGCTGGAAAGACAAATGAGTCTTTCATTCAGAAACTAGGTAAAAGGCCATTTTCCCCCCTGGAAGACAAAGGAGAGCACCAGGTCCTGGGTCACTTACTCTGAAAGCTGCTTCCCTACCTGGTTCTGTACATGGGACAGGTTGGTTTTGTAATTACCTGCTGGGCAAAGAGCAGTGCTGCTGTCTGCCTTACATGGGGTGCGTGGAGAGACCAGAGGAGCTGAGTTAATTGGGGGCAGTTAAAAAGCAATAATGTGATTGAGGCTGGAAGTGTATAGCTGTAGTTTCTGAACCAACACAATCAGTCTCAGGCAGGAAGATGGGTAATGAAGTCAGAGAAAACTTCCCTGGTATTCATCAGTCTTGACCCTGGGCAATAGGGAAGTGACTGTCCGGCTGGCATCAGGTTCCTATCTGGGAAGTGTCTACTCTTCCAGAGTGTTAAGTGACTACACTGGGCTTGACATTTTAATGATTTGTACCTAGAGTGGGAGGACGTCACAAAATAGACCACGGACCTCTGATGGATCTCGGAAATTAGTAAAGGTGTTGTGAGCATTTTTTTTTTTTTTTAAAGCAGGCCACCCTGGGCTTGAAACTGGGAAGTCCGCAGAGCTGCTCCGCTGGTCGGAAGTACTTTACCTGCTGTGAGTGAAATTGAGTAAGAGCACGCTATACTTGTCAATTTCACTCCCAGCAGGCAGCCTGGGCAAAGCATTGCCGCGTGGGAGGGTGAGACTGCTAGGTGGGTTCCTAGCTTGACTGCGTGGAACAGAGAAAGGCAGCCTGACAGGGGAATGGCCAGGAGAATGGGTGCATTCGAGGGCGGCTAGAGAAGATCGAGACCAGCTTAATGGGTCTTGCTTTGTGGAAATGCTGTTGATAGCAAGGCAATTCATTTGCCCCCTTTCTGTCCAGTTGAATTTCTTCAACACCTGAAACTTTAGTTTTATTGTGGAGGGTTGTTTTTTAACTTCTATTTAAAATAATTTGTTTGAGGAGTGGGGGAAGAGATACATTGGGGAACAGAAGTAATGTAAAATAAAATGTCGCCCAAATTTTATTTAAAAAATAAAAATACAAGAATGGAATGAATTGGATTATTATGTTATTTCAATCTTTTAAAAAAATTAAGCCCTTTTGATTTTGTTTTTTTTATATTACATGAATTTCTGAAAATATCTATCCTTTCTTTCCTTCCCAGGAACTCATCCCTTATGACAAAGATTTTTAAAAAGAGGGTGAGGGATAGAAGCAGTTTGGAAAAACAAACACATCTATTACACTTGAATGTATATGCAGAGATGATTGAGGCCAGTTCCAGTGATCTTGTGATGAAGAGAGCCATCTATACCCAGAGAGAGGACTGTGGGAACTGAGGGTGGATCACAACATAGCATTTTCACTCTTTTTTGTTGTTTGCTTGTATTTTGTTTTCTTTATCATTTTTCCCTTTTTGATCTGATTTTTCTTTTGCAGCAAAAGAATTGTATAAATATGTATACATATATTGGATTTAACATATGTTTTAACATGTTTAACATATACTGGATTACTTGCCATCTAGGGGAAGCGGTGGGGAGAAGGATGGGAACACAAAGTTTTGCAAGGGTCAATGTTGAAAAATTATACATGCATGTATTCTGAAAATAAAAAAGCTTTAATTGAAAAAAATATATGCATTAAAAAAAGAAAAAAAAATATGCATTATATATCCTAGGAAGAGAAAAAGATACATTTTCTCAATTCTCTTCAAGACTAATCTTGGTCATTATAATTGGAGGAACTGAGTTACTTTCATTGTACTTTCATTGGTACTACAATAGGACTGAACAAATCACTGTTCCTTACTTTAGGAGTCAGTAAGTAACAGGCTGCATAACCCATCCATCTCCCATCACATATACATATACTCATTTCCAACCTTCACCTTCATTCCCCTTTTCCTATCTCTGGCAATACATGTGTTCATATTTATTTATTATGAAGAAATACTTAACTTTATTCAAATGGTCTTTGATCCCATGGATGTAGATATTCTCTCCAAGGACGCAGAATGAAACCTATTCTTGCCTGCTGATCTTGTGCAATACAGAGGGTCCACCCAAACAATTTCTTTTTGATGTAGCAAGGATACCTGTGGACAAAATAAACCTGAATGGTAGACTTATATTCAGAGCATTTTTTATATTACTAGAAATAGCTTTAATTTATTCATCTGAAAATTGTTGGAAAATGACTTGCTTTATTCTTATAAATTATAGTCAGTTTTCTATATAATTTAAAAATGAGGTCTTTATCAGAAACATTGGCTATAAAAATTGTTTCCTAGCTTTCTGTTATGACTGAGACTTCTCAAGCCAGAAAACAAGGAAAAGTTGAATTTGGGGAGAGAGGCAATGAATGGGTAGGTAATCCAAAGCTAAGAGATGGTGAACAGAGACAAAAGATTAAGCAAAGGGACTGAGGGCAGGGTTTGATTTGATTTAATTTGAAGTATGATTCCATAACAGATGATATAGTTTGACAAAGAGATGTGATACAGGGTCAAGGAAAAGATTTAAATACTGGGAGAAGCAAGGAGGTTTTGAGTTCCATGAAGAAAATGAGATAAAGTCTTGTGGGCATTAACCAATCATTGGGTCAGGGCAAGGAAAAAAGATGTCCTGCTCTTCTGCAAAACCATCCAAATACTATTGACTATAAACTATTATAGCTAATTCTTAGTATTAAAATGGAATTTCAGATGCTAAGGTATGAATCAAGTTATTTCATTTTTGTGAGTTTCTGGTTTATTCTATCCTCTGTGGATAATAAATTAAGATGCTATATAATTTAATACAGTCTATGACAAATTACTAGAGCTGGTAGAAAAAAATTACAGCATAATTTAAACTATAGGATATGGTTAAAAATAACTTGGACACCAACTGTTCACATAAATATTTTTAAAATGGTATGGAAATTGTTAGTCAACAAAGAAGTAGGACAGAGTGCTTGCAAGTATTTTCATAGCCTGATCACAGTGCATACATTATTAGCATACTAAAAATTATGCAAATTTAAAGAACGCATTTCTACATTTGAAATCTAAGTGCAATAGTTTTGTACTCATGTATATAAAGATTTGCTTAGGTGCACTAGTGCCCTCTTATGGCAGAATGAAATCATCTCACTTCATATATACCAAAACTTTGTGGAATTTTCATAAACTGTAAATCAACTAGTATTTATTAAGCACATATTGTGTGCTCTTCTCCTTTCCCAAATCCTCCCAGCCATATAAAGGTGGTATAAAAGACAGTTTCTACTTTCAAGGAGTTTTCAGTTGTGAAGATAAGATATATATACACGAAAAGAACTACAGACCAATGAAACTAATGTATTGATTCAATCTATTGAAATCAATAAGCATTTATTAAATGTTTACTTTGTGCCAGGAACTGTGTTAGGTGCTAGGGGTACAGAGTAAAAAAAAACCCCAAACAAAAACCTTAACCAAAACCAAAATCTGATTACTACTATGAAAGAGCTCCCATTTAATCAAGAGCTAAATTCCTTTATGTCAGCAGCATGGAAGCTCTGGTAGGTCCCAAGTTATAACTAGTGTAAGGCAACTGGAACTTTGCCACAGAACTCAGGAAATTATGCTTAACCCCTAGTAAGTAAGCATAACAACTCATTAAAATATAAAATCTGCCTTGGCAGATGACTTTTTATACTTTGTTGCCACTGCCACCACCACCACCATCATCATCATCATCATCATCATGTTAGCTAACTTTTATACAGCACTAATTATGCATCAGTCACTGTACTAAGACCTTTACAATTATTATCTCATTTGATCCTCATAACAACCCTGGTAATGTAGATTGTTATTATTCCTCCTTTAGAGATGAGGAAACTGAGGCAAACAGATGGTAAATCATTTCCCCAAGTTCATAGAGATAGTAATTGTCTGAAACTATATTTGAACTCAAATCTTTCTGATTCTAGGGCTGGTACTCTATTCACTGTACTACCTAGCTGTCATAGTCAAGGTGAGTTCCTCTCCCTATTCATAGAGCAGTGTCCAGGGAGCTTACAACAAAACCAAATCTTCAGAAGTTGATTTGAAAGTGAATTAGTCGATCTGTCAAATATTTTAACATAATTAACATGTATTGGACTTCCTGCCATCTAGGGGAGGGGGTGGGGGGTAAGAGGGAAAAAATTGTAACAGAAAGCTTTACAAAGATCAATGTTGAAAAATTACCTATGCATATGTTTTGCAAATAAAAAGCTTTAAAAAATTAAAAAATTAAAATTAAATTAAAAAACCACAACCCCCCCCCAAAAAAAGAAAGTGAATTAGTACAAAACTGATTAGTTATGGCTCTGGACAGATCCAATCGAGCTGAAAGAGCTGTGAATATGGACTTAACTGCAGACCTGTTGTCTGAAAACCTGTTCTAGAGACAGGCCCATCAAAGGAAATTTGGCTGCCAAGAGCTTTCAGCCCCAACATTTTAGAGGCATTTACCAAAAGGAATAGAAGGAACTGTGATCTGCATTCATGGAAGGAATGGACATGCTGATAAAAGCATGGCTCCTTGAAGTATACAATGATAGAGGAAATAAGAGATAGCCTATTGATAGTGAGAAAATCACAAAAAAGTCATCATGAAAGAGATGGGATGACAGAGATTGGGCTTGGAAGAATATGGTAAAGAATGGAATGCTTCCATTCTGTAAACTGCAAATAGATTTATTTTGAGTTATGCAGTATATTACAGACAAGATCAACAGCATGAGCAGAAATGAACTCTCAAAGACAGAAGAAATAGAACACAGCATCATAGATGTAACTAACCAGTTAGTCTATCCCCCCCCCCATTTGTGTAAGGGAACTGAGACCAAAGTGGTGAAATGAATTGCCCAAATTCACACAGGCATAAAGCTACATAGTCAGGATTTAAATTCAGACCCTTTGACTTTATATATTTAATCTCAAATAGCTTAATTCTTAAAAAAATAAAAATAAGCAAAATAACCTTACTTGTGAATTCTTAACTACATGTGTATTATGCTTAGGGTGTCATACAAGCACTTGTAAACTTTCTGAATTCACATTTAGGTTACATAACAGACCCAGTCTCTCAAACTACAGGAATTTAATCACATCCTCAAAGAAAGTGATTAAGAAACAGTTTGATAAAATAGACATTCCTGCCATGAAAGTTCTTGACATAGTTGATAAAATATAGATTATTATGCATATGTTTCCTGGAGATATGAATAACAATTTCATTTTTACCACAAATGTCTTTCTCTGCACTAGCATTCAGTTTACATGATCATGGCTATGGGAAGGTTCAAAAGAACCTTAGATTTTACCTGGATAAGCAGTTTCTATTTCCCACAAGAATCACTTTGGGTGGGGGGGGAATTGCTTGTCTTCTCTCAGTTTTTTTTCCCTTCTTTTCTGATTTGTATTAATGATTTCATGAATATAGAAGACCTCTAAGGAAGAAACTCCATCTACCAATACAGGATCATCATTGGTGTGCAGTTTAATCTTAGACAATTGCTTGGGGCATTGAAAGGTTGCCCAAAGGTCATAGAACCATTAAGAGTCAGAGTCTAGACTTGAACTCAGATCTTTGCCCTTGAGAAGCCAGTTCTCTATCTACCATGCCAAGCTGCCTCTCATTCTTTCTTTGAAGTTAAATTCTATGTTGGGGCAGAAGTATGATGTGACAATAGACTTCATGTCACCTATCTAACACAGGGATTCTTAACCATGAAGTTATGTGTAAGTAGATACAAGTGGGACCATGAAGTTTAAAAATTATTTTTAACAATTGCATTTCAATAAAAATACATGATAAAATAAATAATCAATAAAATAAAAAATCAATAAAAACTTATGATTCTTATGTATATTTTTGTGCATTTAAGAACATTCTGAGAAGGATTTTTATGGTTTCATCAAACAGCCTAACCAAAACAGGTTAACAAAACTTTGAGAAAGACAAACTCAGATAAAGATTTTAAAAGTACAGAAATAAAGTTAACTTAAGTTAGAAATAACAGTGAAAATTCTTAAGGATAAATTGGGCTCTGTGGTCAGTCCAGAGGAAAGAAATACTTGGCCCCTCTATTATGCACTCAACCACCATACCACTACATCACCTGAAAACGAATTCAACGAATGAAAACATGTCTACAGTGTTTCCTATAACAACAAAGAGCCATATTCCCTTTGGCCCTCGGGTTTTATTAGCTGGACTCTATAGGACTTCTTTAACCAGTAGACCTTCACACAAAGGAGAATTGTCCCACAGTCCCAGATTTGAGCCCTATGACACTTAGTAAGTGTGCTAATGGTCACAAGGGGGAGCTAAGTAATAGCATTTGGCTGGACCAACACAAAACCCTCATTTCTAGCAGAACAAACAAACCAACCCAACAATTCTCAGAACGACTGCCTCAAGGATGGCGAATCACAAATCTTCAGTCTTCATGCACAATAGATAATGTCATGTTGGGTATGTTATGTGAAGTTACCCATGACCATGCTTTTGTCATGCTTCAACCCCAGGCAATATGACTTCAGATCAAAGGCTCTCGTCTGTTCATCTGGGAGATGTATGAATATATTATTTCTAAATTCTAAAGTATTTTTAGATCCTTTGGTTTGGGAGGTTTTTTGTTTTGTTTTGGATTGAAATGATGATTTTATTGTTGAATAAAAAAAACCCACACCTATTTCTGCCAACAACAATGAGCACATGCTTTGCAACTTTTAGAGTACTTAAGTTAATCAGAGCCACTCAAACTATTACTGTCAGAGGCAGGATCTATACCCAAATCTTCCTGATTGCAAAGCTGATTCTATAACGAGTACATCATACTGTTGAAGATAATGAGAAATAAAAACAGGAAAGCAGAGCTGATAAATAGAGTTTCACAAGGCTAGAGCCAGAGTAATAATTAGGCATGGCCCCCCAAAAATGGTAAAGAAGAATGAATTATAACCCCATTCTTCAAATCATTTAGGTGGCACAGGGAATAGAATATCAGCCTTGGAGTCAGGAGAACCTGAGTTCAAATGTTATCTCAGAAACTTATTAGTTATGTGACTCTCAGCAAGTGGGAGGCAATTGCCTCCAACACAAACAAACAAATAACTATTCTTCTTTCTTCCACATACTACACCCTCTCTCTATTCACCTGCAAAATATAGGCTGAGACAATGTAGCTCAGTGAGTATCCATTTGCCCTCAAAGTCAAGAAGATGGAAGATACCAGTTCTGTCTGTTTCTGATACAACCTAGCTCTGTGACTCTAAGTCACAACATCTCAGTGCTCTTGGTAATTCTGTAAGACTGTTTCAAAGGAGGTGCTGACCCATACAAATAGAAGGAATTTCCTCTTCGGAGCGTTTCATCTACTAAAGAAATCACAGTCGCTATCCATTATTTTTAAACTAGAATAATCTGGGGTAAGTCTGGTTAGGTTATCTATCTAGAGGCTTCTAAAACCAATCAATATATAGTGCCATTACAATGACAAAAGATAAATGCAGACAGTGTCTGGAACTATACCAGTAAAGATCCCTCCTTAATTCTACATGCATTTCTGGCGTTCAGGTTCTGAACCCTGAGGCAAAGAGAAACAAGTGTTTTCAGAAGCTCTAGTATCCAAATCTGCAGCCCAGTCACTATCAGTGGAAAGAGCCCGTGAACTTTTGCAATGCTATTAAAAATTGTTTGGATGAGATTAATTTGCCTTCACTTACAAACCACTTAACCTCTTTGCTGGGTGCCCCTATTGACCTTGGTAAAGTACAGTATTAAGAGCAATTAGACAATTGAGAGATGCAAAGGCCCAGGGCACAGATGGCCTTCCTATTGATTTCCTTTGTGAAACCTTTTCTGAGAAACTGTTCCAATCACTGCTTGACATGCTTGCAGATTCTGCCACTAGTTTCCTTTCAACGTTATTAAAACCAGGATTACTATAATTCTGAATCCAAATAATAGTGTACAGAATTTAGATGTCAAGATTTTGTTTAAAATCCTCTAGAAACCTACAAAAATTATTTCCTCTGAATTAGTGGCCGGTATTGAAAAGAATTCATTGCAAGCTGAGGGCTTTGATGAATCCTGGCAGTTTTCTTAAAGCTTTATTGTTTTGCTTCATTTGGAGCATAGAAAAATTATTTCGTTTCCAGAGACCCATGGACATTAGGGAGCCGACAAAATAAATGTGCATCTGTTCATCCCTACTGTGAAGATGGCAAGGTATTTAATTATCACCAATCCCTAGACCTTCTTTAAAAGAATCTCCTTCCTTGAATCAATGAGATCAGGGAATAAGATCATCAACAAATATTTATTGACTACTTATGTGAATGAATGAATGAACGAAGGAAAAAGAATTTATTGAGCATCTACCATATGTCAGGCACTAGTCTCTGACAGTATAAACACCAAAATGAGACACTTGAAGAGCTTACATTTTAATATTTCAAAGGAAAATTACAGCACATGTATCTTGAGAAGGAAGTTTTGATTAACAATTGTGAATGGAACCTCAGGACAATCAGCTGTCAAATGCTTTCCCATAGCAATTATTGTTCCCAGATGGAGAATGATTTTATAAATTATGAATGGTATGGAATACTATTGTTCTATAAGAAATGATGAGCAGGCTGATCTCAGAAAGGCCTGGAAAGATTTACATGAACTGATGCTGAGTGAAGTGAGCAGAACTTGGAAAACATTGCATATAGTAACAGCAAGATTGAACTATGTCTCTTCTCATAGCTCTTCTCATACAGGGATCCAGGACAATTCCAATAGACTTGGGATGGAAAATGCCATTTGCATTCAGAGAAAGAATTATGGAGACTGAAGGTGAATCAAAGTATTTTCACCTTTTGTTGTTGCTGTTGTTGAGTGTTTTGTTGTTGTTATTTTTCTTGTAGTTTTTCCCTTTGTTTTGATTTTTTTCTTTCCCAACATTACTTATATAGAAATGCATCACAAATTGATTGTACCTGTATAATCTTTGTCAGTTTGCTTACTTTCTTAGGGAGAAAGGAGGTAAAGGAGAGAAAGGAAAAAAAAGCAATTCAAAATCTTACAAAAATAAATGTTGAAAACCATCTTTACTTGTAACTTTGAAAGTAATATACCGTTAAAATAAAAAATATATATATTTTTAAAAATTTTAAGATTATTGTTCTCAGAGCAAGAGCAAGAGGTAGAAAGGAGTGATAGGGAGTATTTCAGAGGAGAATGCTATAGTTAAGAGAGCAGGGTAAATGGCTAGATAGATCAGGGAGTTTATAGTCAAGGGTGTGCTGAATCTGTCCTTAAAAGAGATTATTGAACTTTCAGTGTAAGCATATACATTTTAACAATTGGCAAATAACAAGTTGGGAGTTAATTGATTGTTTTACTGATTATCTAGGCCTAAGAAAGTAATGGGGAAATGTTAGTAATGCATATTAAGTTTTAAAGCTCTTCCTCCAGAGAACTTAAATATTTGCCAACAATATTTGTATTCTAGTTGATCATGCATGATATAATAAAAAAGGATAACTAATAATATTAGGCAGTATTTGACTAACAATTTCACTAAATTCCTGTTCTGGTGTCTCAATTTTGAATCAAAGTGACTGGTTTCTGAAAGGTTATGCAAGTAGGACTAGTAGGGCACACATTTTAGCAAGTTGTGTGTCTGTTGCCTGAGGCCAATGAAATGTAGAGAGGGTCATCTTTCAAAAACGCTGGTCACCAGGCAGGGGTGTGTTGGTAAACGTCTAACAACCAGCTCTCTCTGGAAGGAAAATGTATTGAAGATATATTTTTTCTCAAATAGACATAAAAAAAATTAACATTCTTTTTGTTGAAGTTTTGAATAATTTCTATAAGTTTTTTAATTGATTCTGTAGAGTTCTATAAGTATTTCATCATGTGGTCTATAAACAGTGATAGTTTTGCTTCCTCATTGCCTATCTAATTCTTTTAATTTTTTTTTTCTTATTGCTATAGCTAGCATTTCAATTATAATATTAAATAATAGTGGTAACAATGGGCGTCATTGCTTCATCTTTGATCTTATTGAGAAAGCTTCTAGCTTATTTCTATTACAGGAAATGTTTGCTGATAGTTTTAGATAAATTTTATTTGTCATTTTAAGTAAAGCTCCATTTATTTCTCTGCATTAAGCTTTTTCTTTATCTATTGAGAAAATCACATGATTTTTGTTGTTTTTATTATTGATAAGATCAAACATGCTAATAGTTTTCCTAATATTTTGCCAGTCCTGAATTCCTGATACAATTCCCACTATATTCCCAAAGTGTGTGATCTTTGTAACATATTACTGTAATCTCATTAGTATTTTATTGAAAATTTTTGTATTAATATTCATTAGAGAAACTGGTCCATAGTTTTTCTGTTTTTGCTCTTCCTGATTTAGTTCTCAGTACTATGATATCTTTTTAAGTTTAATCTGTGTTACTAATGTTTTCCTCATAACTTTCTAAAGTCTAGACAAGTAATAAAATAGTAAAGCAAATTCTAAATTTTTTCTTGTATATAAATGTTCACACTGAAAATATAATGATAAGTTCTAAGCATGCCCCTGCCACCAGGTGATGATTTTTTTTAACCTTGGAAACTCATGGAGGCTATGTAGCAATGTAGAGAAGAGGCAAGTACAATCTGTGCTGATGGAGAAAGGACCCAGATCAATTAATTACATCAAAATATATGTAGTATTCCCTTTGGGGCTATTCCCCCAACTCAATACTACCAGGTTCATAGGCAGTGTCCCCAGATGGATGACTACTATTTCAGGTTTAAAAGCATTCTAAAGCTAAAATTAAAGAACCCCCCTCAGTGTGTTTACTTTTGAAAGTTCCTTTCCATCAATCATTTGGGTTCCTTAGCACGAGTATGACTATCTCAGTGTCTTCATCCACTGGGCTTTGTGCCCTAGGATTATTCCTCCTGCAACTGAATTTGTATTAAAATCAACCATCAGTGGAGCTACAGAGAAGTCAAGTCCACACTATGATGAATAAAATTATACTGAATTGCATTTTTAATATATGTCTCTGCTTAATTGATACATAAATCTAATTAGCTTTCAGGGGCATAATGAAGAATAGGAAAGAATTCATTAGCTTTCCCTAAACCAGCTAGAAGAGCTGGGAGATTTCCCATCAAGGGAGATGCAATGTACAAAAAAGTCCTGATTGTTACCTGGATTTGGTGGATCTGTCTAGCTAAAGAACTAAAAACATGTTGGTTCATCCTCAGGCTTATTAGTCCAAGCCAGAAGGGTAACATTCCTTTAAAGAAGTTAAGCATCAGGTCCAGAAGATGGCAGCAGCATCTTTAGAGGCAGAAAATGGACTTAAGGCATGCATTAATCAGTCACCTTTTCCCACAATTCATCTTTACTTAGAAGCATTAGTTACCTGGAAGAACCATCTCCTTGCTGTGATAGTCTGTGATGAAATGTACCATTTTGTACATGAGGGGCAGAGAAGGATTCTATTATTTGACTTTCTCTTGTTATTTATTTACTTTTCTGGCTTAAAGACACCGTTATTTGGATTTATGGTTCTTGCTGCTTGTCCATGGATCTGCTGATAGTACCCCCACTGGATGGGCACAGTTACAAAATTTGAATTGCGCAAAGTATCCACACACAGAACCTGGGGTAGTAAAGGTTTAAAAAATTAAATGGGACTTTTCTTAATTATATGAGATTGATTGAAGAAACTGAGGAAGCTGTTAAGTGTTGAGACAGATGTAGGATTGATGTAAACAAGAACTATTTACTAATTACAAGAAGCCTATAAAAGTGGAATGGGCTGCTTTGAGAGGTAATGGAATAGAAATCTCAAAGCAAAGCTGAATGGCTCAGAAGAGAATCTTGGTCAGATTCAGGATTGTATTAGGTGACCTCTAGATTCTTTTTAGTTTTGAAATTCAGTAATTCTGAGCGTTCTTGCTTTGGAAAACAACACATTATTGGATAATACAGGGAAGTGGATTGAAATAACATAAAGCTGAAGCTCAAAATGGGGCAGACAAGAACCTTAACAGAACAGGTTCATATAGCATTTATAATTTGTAGATGAAATGCTTGAGGGAGTAAGTAGTTTGTTGAAATTTAAAATAATTCTGAATTTCAAAAGAAATTTCAAAATTTCTGAATTCAAAAGAATTCAGAATTTCTTTTTTCTTTTCTTTGCACCAAAACATAAAATTTATTTCTAATAATTGGGCCTTCTTATTGTAAGGAATAGGAAGACATTACCTACTTGCATCAACGCATTATGATTCTTAGATATGCAAAGTTGATATTATCAATCATCATTTTACTGAAATATAGTCTTCTGATGTGAGTGAGGAGTATATAATATGATCATTGGGAAATTAACTTTTCAACAAACCTTTTCTTTCTGAGACAATCGGGGGTTAAGTCAATAGTCCAGAGAACTCAGGTTGTCCTGACTCTACCGCCAGTACTCTATCCACTGGAGCATCTATCTGCCCTTGCAGCTTTAACTGCCTGTAACTGTCCATCAGTGCCTGGGTTATTAAATTTCTAGCTATATGTGGTATCACTTATTTCTTCTTTGGGATTAACAAGGTGAGAATTATTTCTCATTCTTATGAAAGTGAATTTAAAAGACTTTAAATAATCATAATATTTAGAGTTGGAAAGAATCTTAAATATCATGAGTCCAAATTGTAAAATAGATTTATAGCTAGAAGGAAGCTCAGGGGTTCTTTAGTCCTTTATATTTTAGGCCCCTTATATTACAGTTGAGAAAACTGGGGCCCAATAATAGTAAGTGACTTGCTCAGGTACATATAAAGGAAGCCTCAGAGACAGAATTTGAACCCAGATCCTCTCATTCTAAAATTAAGTGTTCTTTCCACCACACTAAGCTGTCTCCAACTTTTCATTTTACAGGTGAGGAAATTGAGGCCCAGAAAAGTTAAAATGTTTGTCCAAGGTTTTAAGACCAAAAAGGGTCTTAAAGATCCTTTGTCTAGAAATACTTTTTTAAAAAATCATTTCCCTGCTGAATTTAGCTTCACTATCTCAGACCTGCTATGAAAGAGTGTTCCCATACTCACCAGGTAACTGTCTAAGAGTTCATCAATTGATGAGACAAATATGCAGATATTCTCTCAGGAAAATGTTTTCCTGTCCCTTTTCATCTACCTGGAGACTCTTAAAGCAAAAAAAAAATTTTGGCTGAACTTTCCTCCTCTAATGGCAAGGTATTGGGAGGAATGACCTAAGTCACACGTCATGTAGGGCTTGCTTAGCAGATCCATGTCAACACCTTGAATTCTTCCAGAAAAGAAAAATAGATAGCTTACAGATAAATGTTGCAGGTATTATGGACTCTGTGTGGCCAAGCAGATAGTTTGGACCAGCTGGAGCTCCCAAAGGTCTTTAAGGTCCCTTAAAATTCATTGTCACCATGGTGAAGTGGTGATATAAATATATAATCCCCACTGGATACAGATGAGAATAGTAGCTGAGTCAAGACTTCCATCACTCCTCAAGCTGTCTCTAAAATTTTATTTTTTTCAATTATCAAACATTTATGTTTCTCCATTTTCCCTTCCCTCTACCCAGGAAAAAACTGAAAACAAAACAAAACTCTTCTATCAAATATGCAGAGTCAAGTAAAACAAATACTCACATTGATCATAGCCAAAAAATGTGTCTCATTCTATATATTTAGTTCATCACCTCTCTGTCAAGAAATCATCCCATCAGTTTATTAAAGCTGAAGATTTCTTGATTGGATGCTTCCCCAGCCCCACTCTCACCCTCCAAACCACTACAACAGCCAGATTCCATTCTAGGGAACTCCCAGTCCTTTTTGAAGTTAGGGCTCCTCAGACATTTCCTGTTAAAACCACCAACTACAATACTGAGCTAGGGAATATTTCTGGTTTGACCAGGTGAAAACCAAAGCACATCCCTTCTCCAACCTCATGCACTTAACCAGAGATTTCGCAGATAATATAGAAGGTATATGTGTCCTGGTTCCCTTGAGTTTTTCCCACCCCAAAAGATGCGGTATGTCTATCATAGAGACCAATTGAATGATCATAATATTTAGATTTTCTTAATATGGTCATTGCTTCTATTAACAGAGACTAAGATTATACTATCTTTTTAAGTGAACATATCACACTATTAGCTCATTGTCAATGAGTCTGCTTAGGTGTTTTGTTTTCTATCTGAACTGCTATCAAACTGGGCCTATTCTAACTGGTGCTTGTTTGGTTGATTTTTTGAACCTAAAAGCAGGATTTCACATCTTATTTTATTGTAGTCAGTCCACTATACTATAACTGAATCATATTCCCCATAGTTAGCTCTATCTCATCTGCAAATCTGATAAACATGCTTCCAGTGCCATTTTCTAAGATAATATGAAACTCTCCCTTCCACTTGTCTCTCAGCTTTTAGGAGAAAAACTGATTGGAATTCTTATTTCCAAGTTCACAGTATGCACCAGCTTTTAACACATGGGCTCCTGGGAAGTATGGAAAGTACCCTCTCTTATTAAATGAAAAATCAAACCATTTGCCTCTGCTTATGAGCCAAAGGCTTCTGGGGAAGTAAGCCACTGTATTACTCATAAAATTTGTCAAACAAGATTGGAGCTGACTCAAGGTCTTTTAAGAGTATATTCAGGGCAATTTCACTCAATAATTTGATTCTTGGTAAGGTGATTTAAAGAGGAAAATATTTGCCATACTTAAAAAAAAAGTCATTGTGCATTATAAAGGAAAGAAGAACCCAGATGAATTTGGAGAAAATGAACACTATAAGGTCAAAGTTACAAATTAGCTTCACTATCTCAGACCTGCTCTGAAAGGGTCCTCCCATAATCACCAGGCATCAGGTGGTAAGACAAATATGCCTATAATCTCTGTAGAAAATGTTTTCCTGTCCCTTTTCATACACCTGGAAACTCTTAAAGGCCAAAAAAAAATCTGGCTGAATTTTCTTCTTCTAAGGGAAGTAATTGTTGGGATCCATACCAAAGATGAGCTCTTCCTTAGATAACAAAGTAGTACTGTCATTTTCTAGGCCTGACCTTTCAGTTAGAGAAAGGGTCCCTCAATCAAAACTACTCATAGGAACAGTCAGCTAGAGTTGCATGAAGGACAAGGCAAGGGAATCTATCCCTATAAGCTAGATCTGACTTGGAAGGTGAGACTTCAAGGGAGAGGGGTAAGGAACACAGGACATAGAGTTGGATGAGACCCTGGAGGTCATCTATACTAACTCCTTTATTTTAAAGTTGAGGAAACTGAAACCTGGAGAGCAGTTTATTGACCTGACCAAGATGATATAGGTAGGAATCAATCAATCAATCAATATATATCAAGTTGCCTACTATGCACCAGTCACTACTGTGCCTGTGATGCAAATTCAAAGAACGAAATAATCCCTATTCATCAGAAGCTTATATTTTAATGTGAGTGGGGGAAGGGAAAACAAGAACATACATAGAGCAGAGCCAGGAGAACACTGTACATTGTAATAACAAGATTATGTGATGATCAACTGTGATGGATTTGGCTCGTCTTAACAATATGGTGATTCAAGGCAATTCTAATAGACTTGTGATAGAAAATGCCATCCACATCCAGAGAGAATTATGGAGACTGAATGTGGATCAAAGCACAATATTTTCACCTTTTTTGTTTTTTTTTCTCTCCTTTTGGTCTGCTTTTTTCTTGCACAACATGACAAATATGGAAATATGTTTAAAAGAATTTCACATATTTAACCTATATCAAATTATTTACTGTCTTGGGGAAGGAGGAGGTAAGGAAATGAGGGAGAAAAATTTGAAACACAAACATGTATCTGGAAAAATAAAATATTATTGGGAATTATATATATGTATATATACATAAATGTATTCATAATAAATCCAGATCTATGCAAGCAATTAAATACAATAATTAGGTAGGGAGGGCACCAGTAGCTGGGAGTATCAGGAAAGAACATTACTAAGCTGCATTTTAAATGAAGAGAAGGCCTCTGAGGCAATAGTAAGAGTACTTTCCAGACAAGAGGGATGACCATTACAAACACCTAGATATGGATGCCATGTATAAGGAACAGAGAAAAGGTCACTTTGACTGAATTGAAGCGTAAGGGAAGAGAAATTGGCAAATTGGAAAGAGTGATTGGGGTCAGATTGTTTAGACCTTTAATAGGTAGACAGGATTTTATGTTTTATCTTAGAAGAAATAGGATACTATAGCCATTGATTGAGTAGGGGAGGGAGTCACATGGTCAGATCTTCACTTGATGAAAATCATTTCAGCAGCTATGTAGCAGAGACTGCTTTGCTGACAGACTTTATACAAGGAGGCTAATTGTGGCAGTAATTGAAGTGAGAGAGGATGAGAGTCTAAATTAAAGTAATAACTGTGGAGAGAAGCAGTTAGATGTAATCATTATTTTGAAAGTAGAAATGACATCTGACTGGATGAAATAAGAGAAAATGAAGAGTTAATGCTGAGGTTTCAAACCTGGGAGATTAGAAAAATGGGGATGCCTTCTACAGAAATTGGGAAGTTTGAAAGAGGAGAAGGTTTGAGGGTAAAGAGGAGTTCACTATTGAACATGTTGAGTTTGAGATGTCTCTAGGACATCCATTTGAAACATCCAATAGGCTGTTGGTGATATGGGAAGGAAGCTCAAATGGGAAGTGGCAGAAGTACTTATGCAAGTGGTAAGGAGTAAATGATAGAACTGAGATTTGAACTTATTTCTTCTGATAACAAATCCAGGATTTTTTGTTTAATCATTATCACTCTTCCTCCATTGGTTATGGCCATACAGTAGTACCTGTTCAGGAGAGTGTGGGAGGAGGTACTGGCTATTATGCCATAAAACTGTAGTAAATCTCAATAAGGGAGTGGTATGGATCCAAATTATCCTGACAATGCCTATCTCTCCCTTGGAAAGTATGCTTCTTTTCATTCTAGCATCCTACCAGTTGTAGGCAAGTATAGATGACACAAGGGGTGAACCATCACCTCTAGCTCAAGTCCTTCCCTTCTGAGACGTTTTTTTCTTGGATCTTGACTATCCCTGGGACCATAGTAATTGTTCTGTAGTTGCCCTTGACATTTTTCTTTCAGGAATGGGGATTCAACAGGATCTTCTGCTAGGATGAAGTATGACTGGCTTATATGGCATTAATTTGTTGCTAGGACTGAGGTTGGGAAGAACAAATCAGAGACTTAAGATCTATCTGAGCTTAAGAATACCAAGGAACGTTCCTCTAATAGGAACGTAATATAGTTTACCTCTCAGACCTATGGAGATGTAATAAATTTATGTCCAAAGAAGAACTGGAACTCTTAATTGAACACCAGATAGATAACTTTGACTATATTAAGTTAAAAACTTTTTGTACAAACAAAAGCAATGCAGTCAAGATTAGGAGGGAAGCAATAAATTGGGAAATCATCTTTACATTTAATGGTTCTGATAAAGGTCTCATCTCTAAAATATATAGAGAATTGTCTCATATTTATAAGAATTCAAGCCATTCTCCAATTGATAAATGGTCAAAGGATAAGAAGAGACATTTTTCAGAGGATGAAATTAAAACTATTTGTAGTCATATGAAAAGGTGCTCCAAATCACTATTGATCAGAGAAATGCAAATCAAGACAACCCTGAGGTACCACTACACACCTGTCAGATTGGCTAAAATGACAGGAAAAGATAACGGTGAATGCTGGAGGGGATGTGGGAAGACTGGGACACTGATATATTGTTGGTGGAGCTGTGAATGGATCCAACCATTCTGGAGAGCAATTTGGAGCTATGCTCAAAAAGTTATCACACTGTGGATACCCTTTGACCCCGCAGCATTTCTATTGGGCTTATATCCCAAAGAGATCTTAGAAGAGGGAAAGGGCCCCACATGTGCAAGAATGTTTGTGGCAGCCCTTTTTATAGTGGCTAGAAACTGGAAATTGAATAGATGCCCTTCAATTGGAGAATGACTGAATAAATTATGGTATATGAATGTTATGGAATATTATTGTTCTATAAGAAATGACCAGCAGGATGATTTCAGAGAGGCCTGGAGAGACTTACATGAGCTGATGCTGAGTGAAATGAGCAGAAACAGGAGATCATTATATACGGCAACAACAAGACTATATAATGATCAACTCTTATGGACATGTCTCTCTTCAACAATGAAATGTCTCAAACCAGTTCCAATTGTTCGGTGAAGAAAGCCATATACACCCAGAAAGAGGGATATGAAATGTGGACCACAACAGAACATTATCATGCTCTCTAATGATGATTGCTTGCATTGTGTTTCCTTTTTCTGATTACGGTTTTTTCTTGTAGATAGGATTTTTCTTGCAAGACAACTTGTCAAGTATTTTATCATTATTAACATGTAGTGGACTTCCTGCCATCTAGGGGAGGGGAGGGGACTGGGGGTAAAATTTGTAATGGAAAGCTTTGTAAAGATCAATGCTGAGGAACTACCTATACATATGTTATGCATATAAAAAGCTTTAATAAAAAAATAAATGTCACTTGATAAAAATAACAAAAATAAATAAATAAATTGTTGTATGTGAATATTATGGAATATTATTGTTCTGTGAGAAACGACCAGCAGGATGATTTCAGAAAGGCCTGGAGAGACTTGCATGAACTGATGCTGAATGAAATGAGCAGAACCAGGAGATCATTGTACACGGCAACAACAATACTATATGATGATCAATTCTGATGGACGTGGCTCTCTTCAACAATGAAATGTTTCAAACCAGTTCCAACTGTTCACTGAAGAAAGCCATATACACCCAGGGAGAGGGTTGTGAAATGTGGACCACAACATAATATTTTCATGCTCTCTATTGATGTTTGCTTGCATTGTGTTTCCTTTATCTGATTTTTCTTTCTTGTAGGTATGATTTTTCTTGCACAACAATGATGTGTGGAAATATGTATACATATATTCATTCGATTTGTCAAGTATTTTAACATAATTAACATGTAGGGGATATCCTGCCATCTGGGGAGGGGTAGGGAGTAGGGAGGAAAAATTTGTCACAGAAAGCTTTGTAAGGGTTAATGTTGAAGAATTACCCATACATATGTTTTGCAAATTAAAAAAAAGAAAAAAAAGAATGCCAAGGAACAATAGTCTAGTCTAATGTTGATGAATTTGAGAAGCAGAAAAGCAACCTAAATTAATGATAGAGGGCCAGTCTTGGAGACAGGAAGACTGGATTAAAGTCCCTTTTTTAATACTTACTATGTGACTATTATTAACTTTTCAGTGTTATGTTTCCCCCTTCCCTTCCCTTTCTAAGATTATTAATTTCAGATGAATTGCTGATATGCATCATTGGAGGGATTTTCCACCCCAGAAGTTCCCCAATGCTAAGGTCCAAAGCTGCCCAAGAAAAGGCTGGGGAGTTTGCTCTTTGGGGAGGGGAATATGGTGACTTTAAATTTTCCCCTGGAAAAAACCCACTGAAGACCTTGTTCATACAAGCAAGACCTCTATTCAAAATAGACTTCCTCCAACCAAACTAAGTAGCTTCTTCCTCCTCCTTGTTTGGTTCTATTTATAGGCTTCTCTCTCAGATCAGCACATGCAAACTTTTCAAAAGGCAGTAAGAAGAAAAAAACTTCCCCAAAATGTTAAACCACTGGTCCTTTCCCCACTCTTCCTCTGGGTTCCTAGGTTTTTACTTCTACTTTATAGGGTTACCTACATATCAAAGGGGTCAAAATGAACTCCCAGTAGTTTCAAGTGAGAAAGCAGATATTTTGGGAATCATGGCCTATTTTGGAGTCAGGGCCACATGCTTCATTATATGCTCGTTGGTGGCATCTCAATCTAAGAAATGAGCACATCAGACAATAGGATTTTTATCTGATTTGTAAAAGAAAACCACATGATCAAGAAAACTATAAACTTTAGAGAATTATATATAAATGCAATTTATTGTTTTTGAGGCAAGACAGCTGAACACATAATGTGGTATGATGGAAAGAGCACAGGATTTGGAGTCAAGATACTTGGAGTTTGCCAATAACTATTTGTGTGTGTTTGGTCAAGTAACTTAAGCTAATAGTACAATTATAGAACTTTAGGTGAATTGCTTTGTATTTCTAAGTCTTGGTTTCTTCATTATAAGAAGAGGAAGTTGAACTAGGTGACCTCTGGCCAGTGGGAGTCATATAGACATTCTATAGTTCTATAAATCTGGAAAAATGTGAATTCTTAACCTTTTTTATGTATCTTCTTTGGCAGTCTGATGATGCCTATGGATCCCTTTTCAGAATGATGTTTTTAAATGCATAAGCCACATAAGCTTACAAATGGTCAATCATATTGAAATACATTTACCAAGATATCTAAAAAAAATTTCATTGACCTAGATTAATACCCTCTGACAGAAAAGAGCAATTATAGCAAAACTTAATTGATTAGATTTCTCAAGGTCATGGCAATGTGATATAGCAGAAGGATATTTGGAGTCAAGAGATGTGGATTCATATGTGGGCTTCAAGATGTACTAACTTTGTGACTCCAGGTGAATCTCCCCTCTGTGCATGCCTCAGTTTCTTTATCTGTAAAATGGAGATAATACCTTCAATAAGAACTTCACAAGGTCATTATGAAAACATGCTTTATAAAACATGCACTATGAATGCATGAATTATTATCATTGTTATTAATAATCCTGTCAATTTCATTTTTATGAGTGCTATGACATAGTGAAAAAAGAATTTTAATATTTCAAAAGGTCTATCCTCTGTCGTGTTTTAGAAGACAAAATGTAGGATTATTCTCTAGTTGTCTGCACCACACAATTTAGCACTGTTTTATCCAAGGTGTTCCAAAAGTCTTGGTGAAGTTTTGAGTAGTTTTCCAGTAATTTTTTTCAGTTGTGTTTGAATTATGACACATGATCCCATTTAGGGTTTTCTTGCCAAAGATAAAGGAGTGATTTGCCATTTTCTTCTCCAGCTCATTTTATAGATGAGGAAACTGAGGTAAACAGGGTTGAGTGACTTGCCCAGGGTCACATGACTAATAAGTATCTAAGGCCAATTTTGAAATCAGGAAGATAATTCCTCCTGACTCCACATCAGGCACTGCATCCATGGTGCACCTAGTTATACTATCAGTTTTAAAGTTATTTAAGCTATTTGAGTTTATATAAGCTTAAAACTGCATAGGATTTTTGGGACACTGTATATGCCCTGTTTTTTTTCTTATTTCAAAAGTGCATTTCTCATTTTCTCACACCGATTATCAGTTCTGAACTGTATGCCCAAATTTTAGGTTACTTATATACATGGCAGATCCTTTCAAAAAATCTTTATTAAAGAGAATGAACCTAGAGAGACAGAAGCTCCAAATTAAGATTCACATGTGTAGACAGAATGTGAGTCAAGATCAAAGCTGGGAGACCTCCAGGGCAGTGGGTCTGGAAGACTATGTAAGATGTCTTTTTAGGAAATTCAGAATAAAAATTCCCAGAGCGGACAAGCAGGGGAAAGTCCTCTTGGGACATGTTCATGACATTAGAGAGGAGCAGAGAAGTACAAAGTTTCCTCTGGAGAATGGCTGTAGTTCACAGAGTCCTAGAATCCATCATGGCTGACCATGTGCTAACATTGGTTCCCCCTTGTTCAGCATAGGTGAAGGCAGTATAGCAGGGCCTTATACAATGCTTAAAATTAAAATGGTGGGCAGAAAAATGGAGGGAATTACCAAATGTGATACAGAGGATGGAAACGAGGCGCCCAAAGTTGAAGCTCACATAGT
Source organism: Myrmecobius fasciatus (assembly GCA_023553655.1). Classification (NCBI taxonomy): domain Eukaryota; kingdom Metazoa; phylum Chordata; class Mammalia; order Dasyuromorphia; family Myrmecobiidae; genus Myrmecobius; species Myrmecobius fasciatus. The sequence goes on along the minus strand of JAJPUD010001561.1, from coordinate 43,884 downwards.
TAACGAGGCAGAGTTGAGGTTCAAATCTAAGCTTGTTGACTCCACCTGGACTTTACCTCCTTGAGGACTCATTCACTCAATCATTTTATTGTCCCTGTCCTGGAAGGCGCATGAAAGCAAGCCAAAGCCCAGATTGAATTCAATTCATCAAATATTTACTGAGTATCTATTATGTGTCAGGTTCTATGCTAAGCACTGGGATGCCCAAAACAAAAAAGAAACTCTACCTGCCCTCCAAAAGTTTACAGTCTACTGAGGCACAGTAAGTAAATAGTAAGATGATCATATACAAAACATTTGCTGAATAAAGACTAAGTAATTTAATAATTGTGGGAGAACACTAACAGCTGGGAGAGGGGGAATAGATCAGGAAAGGACACTGTGCTTTTTTAAAAGAAAGCTACAGATTCTATATGGCAGAAGTGAGAAGGAGAGCCATGCTAAGTCTGGGGGGCTGACTATAAAAATGTACAGAAGCAAGAGAGGCAAAATAACAGAATTCAGGTTTCTAAGGGACATTACAAGCTCTCAACACTCATATAGCTCCTAACACAATTCTAGGCACAACGTGAATAAATGCTTCTTCATAAAACCAATGCCCACCTAAAATGTTTTGTTTCAGTAATTGATTTTTTGTTTGTTTGCTTCCAAGCTCATTGACTCAGCAAAAGGAATATGAGGAAAGGACAATATAATATAGACATCTATGTTATTTTTGCCATTTACAAAATAAGTGCTTTCACATATGTATTTTTTCATTTGATCACAGACTTAAAGAATATTAAAGTTGGGAGGGGATTCAAAATCCCTCTTGTCCATTCTATGCCTGATCAAGAATCCCCTCAGCCACATGTCCAACAAATGGTCTTTTAACTTGTGGTTGAAAACTTCCAGTGGAAATTTAACTTAGTATAGGCATAGGGCAGCCAATTCCTCTTCTGGACAGCTCTAATTCTGTTATTTAATTATCAGGAAGTTTCAAGCCTACATGTGCTTTTTCATAAATGCTCCTTCATAAAACCAATTCCCACTTAAAATGTTTTGTTTCAGTAATTGAATTTTTATTTACTTTCTCAAAGGAGAGCCTAAATTCAGTGGAAATTCCACATTCCTACTTTAGAAAGTGCTTATCAAACTTGGATTTTCAGAACTTTGCTTTTGAAGATGTGGTGACATTCATTTCCACTTGAAACTACTAGGTCATGCATACATTTGATAGAATTTAGAGACCTTAAAAATCATTCAATTTGATGCCTTCATTGTATAGGTGAGGAACAAAGTGAACTTAAGAGAGATTATCTGTCTGAGCCCCTGGGCTTGGACTCAAGATACCTGGAATTCAAATTCCAGCCTCAGCATTTACTAGTTATATAATTTCAGGCAAACAACTTACCCTCTCCAAACTCTGGACTTTTCATCTATAAAAATGGGAACAATACTCCTGTTACTCACGTCATTAGACTCCCACAAGTAAAGTCACTGTAAAACCTCAAAATGTCAAAAAAGTGAGTTATCATCATTTTTGCTCCCAAAGAGTCTCACTATTCCAATAATAGTAATTATTCTAATAATATTTACATAGAACTTTAAGGTCTGCAAAGACTTTATAAATATTATCTGACTTTATCCTCCCAACAATCCTGAAAAGTTGATGCTATTATTATTCCCATTTTATACATGAGATAGTTTTGAATGGTTTTAATAGCAATGTGTAGTATAAGGTAATTGATTGAGAGTTGGTCTCTGAGTCCTGATTCAAGTCTTTTGTTTGATAAGTACTGGCTGTGTAATCCTGGGTAAGTCAATTAATATCCTAACGTCCCAGGCAACTAGAAGTTGAAGAGCAGGTGCTGACCTGGTTTGATAGAGGGAATTTGCTCCTACAGAATTCCCTAAACCAATGAAATTATTGATCAAAATTCCCCTGCCCTTTGCAATTTGTTCTAATGCCAGTATATCACCAACCAATGATCAAGTAGTAACTATGGATAAGACCCAGGGAATGGAAGCTCCTTCAGGAAGATTAGGACTAATAGATAGCCCAGAGACAAACCATCATGAATTTGTCCTTCAGATGAAAGGAGACATTGATTCACTGGTGGGTTTTAAGGAACATCATTGTATGAACACAATGGTGAGGAAAATAAGTTGGTAGCAATTCAATGCAGCATTTATTAAGTGTTCCCCATGTTGGAGACCTTATAAATTGACTATTTGTCAAATGTATTGCAGAAGGAGTAATTTTTTACAAATGGATTAGATGAGATGGACATTTGAGGTCCATTCTTACTCTGAAATTCTGTGAAAAGTTGCAAAGAAGGCAGGGAGGATACAGATTGCAAAAGGGGGGGGGCATTATATTTAGCAGTTAAGGTGGGAAACCAAAATGCAAGGGGTTAAGGAGTGAGGGAGTGGAAAGGAAGTAGAGATGGAGAGACAACTTTTTTTAAGAGTGTGATAATGAAAAAGAAGAGAGATATAGATGACAGATAGATGTGGTAATCAGACCATGTGAAGATGTTTGTAGATAGCCGGAAAGGAGAGGCAGTGGATAGAGAGAAATTGAAGAGGATGTGTTTGTGTGTTTGTGTGTGTGTGTGTGTGTGTGTGTGTGTGTGTGTGAAAGAAAGTCAGAGAGACAGAGAGAGAAAGAGAGAGACAGAGACAGAGACAGAGAGAGAGAGAGAAAAAGAGAAAAGGGGGGGAGTTTTCAATAATACTGTCCCACAAAATTCAGTGTCTATGGAGAAAAGTCCCAGATAGTAAAACATATATGTAAGAAAAACATGTGGCCAGGGCAATTCACAACTTGAGAACAACTTTTGATATGCTCTTTCTGTCTCAGGAGATGTCTATAAAAGTTCCCTGATGACCATAGCTTTAGTGTTGAACAGATGCTTCTATTGCTAAGCGGAGCTGATCCATACTGGTCTTGACTAACATCTCATTGGACAAAATATCTCACTTGGGATATTTCTCTGATTCTCTGACTTCAATCATGATCTTCTGTTCAGTTTTACTTACTTCTTGTCAGAAACTGTACTATTTTCCCCTCCCCCCAAAAAAAAGAAAGGAGAGAAGGAAGGAAGGAATGAACAAATTAAAGTAGTATTATGCTCTTTTAAGAAATGGCAATGATTTTTATTTTTTATTAAAGCTTTTAATTTGCAAAATACATGCATGGCTCATTTTTCTCTCCTTCCCCCCACCCCCTCCCCTAGAGGGCAGGTAGTCTGATACATGTTAAATATGTTAAAATATATGACAAATCCAATATATGTATACATATTTATACAGTTATCTTGCTATACAAGAAAAATCGGATCTACAAGAAAAAAAAATCTGAGAAGGAAAACAAAATGCAAGCAAACATCAATAGAGAGTGTGAAAATGCTATATTGTGGTTCACACTCAGATCCCACAGGCCTCTCCCTGGGTGTATATGGCTTTCTTCATCTCCGAACAATTAGAACTGGTTTGAAACATCCCATTATTGAAGAGGACCATGTCTATCAGAATTGATCATCATATAGTCTTGTTGTTGCTGTGTATAATGATCTCCTGGTTCTGCTCATTTCACTCAGCATCAGTTCATGCAAGTCTCTCCAGGCCTCTCTGAAATCGTCCTGCTGGTTGTTTCTTATAGAACAATAATATTCCATAACATTCATATACCATAACTTATTCAACCATTCTCCAATTGAAGGGCATCCATTCAGCTTCCAGTTTCTAGCCACTACAAAAAGGGCTACCACAAACATTTTTGCACATGTGGGTCCCTTTCCCTCCTTTAAGATCTCTTTGGGATATAGGCCCAATAGAAACATTGCTGGGTCAAAGGGTATCCACAGTGTGATAACTCTTTGAGCATAGTTCCAAATTGCTCTCCAAAATGGCTGGATCCATTCACAGTTCCACCAACAATGTATCAGTGTCCTAGTTTTTCTACACCCCCTTCCAACATTTGTCATTATTTTTTCCTGTCATCTTAGCCAATCTGCCAGGTGTGTAGTAGTATCTCAGAGTTGTCTTAATTTGCATTTCTCTGATCAATAGTGATTTGGGACACATTTTCATATGGCTAGAGATAGTTTTAATTTCTTCATTTGAAAATTGTCTGTTCATATTCTTTGACCATTTATCAATTAAGAGAATGGCTTGAATTCTTATAAATTTGAGTCAATTCTCTATATATTTTAGAAATGAGGCCTTTATTAGGACCCTTAAATGTAAAAATGATTTCCCAATTTATTGCTTCCCTCCTAATCTTGTCTGCATTAATTTTGTTTGTACAAAAACTTTTAAACTTAATATAATCAAAATTAGCTATCTGGTGTTCAATTAAGAATTCCAGTTCTTCTTTGGACACAAATTCCTTCCTTCTCCACAGATTCTATGTTCCTCTAATTTGTTTATAATATCACTCTTTATGTCTAAATCATGAACCCATTTAGATTTTATCTTGCTATGTAGTGTTAAGTATGGTTCAAGCCCTAATTTCTTCCATACTAGTTTCCAATTTTCCCAGCAGTTTTTGTCAAATAGTGAGTTATTATCCCAAAAGCTGGGGTCTTTGGGTTTGTCAAACACTAGATTGCTATAGTTATTGCCTATTTTGTCCTGTGATCATATCCTATTCCATTGATTGACTACTCTATTTCTTAGCCAGTACCAAACAGTTTTGATGACCTCTGCTTTATAATATAGTTTTAGATCTGCCATAGCTAGGCCACCTTCATCAGTATTTTTTTTTCATTAATTCCCTTGAAATTTGTGACCTTTTGTTCTTCCAGATGAACTTTGCTATCTTTTCTAGATATGTAAAATAATTTCTTGGGAGTTTGATTGGTATGGCACTAAATAAGTAGATTAATTTAAGTAGTATTGTCATTTTTATTATATTCACTTGGCCTACCCATGAGCACTTGATATTTTTCCAATTGATTAGATCTGACTTTTCTTGTGTGGAAAGTATTTTGTAGTTTTGTTCATATAGTTCCTGATTTTCCCTTGGCAGATAGAGTCCCAAATATTTTATACTATTGACAGTTATTTTGAATGGAATACCTTTTTGTATCTCTTGCTGATGAACTTTGTTGGTAATATATAAAAATGGTGACGATTTATGTGGATTTATTTTGTATCCTACAATTTTGCTAAAGTTGTGAATTCTTTCTAGTAGTTTTTTAGCTGATTCTCTAGGGTTCTCTAAGTATATCATCGTATCATCTGCTAAGAGTGATAATTTGGTTTCCTCATGACCTGCTCTAATTCCTTTAATCTCTTTTTCTTCTCTTATTGCCAAAGCTAATATTTCTAATACAATATTGAATAGTAATGGTGATAATGGGCAGCTTTGTTTCACTCCTGATCTTATTGGGAATGGTTCTAGTTTGTCCCCATTACATATGATGTTTGCTGATTTTTAAATAGATGCTACTGATCATTTTAAAGAAAAGTCCATTCATTCCTATACTCTCTAGTGTTTTTAATAGGAATGGGTGTTGGATTTTATCAAATGCTTTTTCTGCATATATTGAGATAATCATATGATTTTTCTTAGTTTGGGTTATTGATATAATTGATTATGTTGATAGTTTTCCTAATATTCCTAATATTTCCCAGCCCTGCATTCCTGTTATAAATCCTACTTAGTCATAGTATATTATCCTGGGGATGACTTTCTATAATCTCGTTGCTAATATTTTATTTAAGATTTTTGCAACAATATTTATTAGGGAAATTGGTCTATAGGTTTCTTTCTTTGTTTTCACCCTACCTGTTTTAGCTATCAGTTATCTGTGTCATAAAAGGAATTTCAGAAAATTCCTTTTATGACATAAAAGGAATCTACACCTTCTTTTCCTATTTTTTGAAATAGTTTATATAATATTGGAATTAATTGTTCTTTGAATGTTTGGTAGAATTCACATGTAAATCCATCTGACTGGAGATATTTTCTTAAGGAGTTGATTAATAGTTTGTTCTATTTCTTTTTCTAAAATGGAGCTATTTAAATAATTTATTTCCTCTTCTGTTAACCTGGGCAATCTATATTTTTGTAAATACTCCTCCATTTTATTTATATTATTAAACTTATTAGCATAAAGTTGGGCAAAGTAAATCCTAATTATTGCTCTAATTTCCTCTTCATTGGTGGAAAGTTCTCTCTTTTCATTTCTGAGACTAACAATTTGATTTTCTTCTTTCCTTTTTCTAATCAAACTAATTAAAGGTTTATCTATTTTGTTGGTTATTTCATAAAACCAACTCTTAGTTTTATTTATTAATTCAATAGTTTTCTTATGTTCAATTTTATTAATCTCTCCTTTTATTTTCAGAATTTCAAATTTGGTACTTAATTGAAGGTTGTTAATTTGTTCTTTTTCTAACTTTTTTTTAATTGTAAGCCCAATTCATTGATCTTCTCTTTCTCTATTTTATTCAAGTAAGCATCTAGAGATATAAATTTATCCCTTATAACCACTTTGGCCGTATCCCACAAATTTTGGCATGTTGTCTCATTATTGTCATTCTCCTGGATGAAATTATTGATTGTGTCCATGATTTGCTGTTTCACCCATTCATTCTTTAGGATTAGATTATTTAATTTCCAACTAACTTTTGGTCTATTTTATCCTGGCCTTATATTGCATGTGATTTTTATTGCCTCATGATTTGAAAAAATGCATTTACTATTTCTGCCTTTCTGCATTTGATTTTCAGCTTTTTATGCCCTAACACGTGGTCAACTTTTATATAAGTTCCATGAACTTCTGAGAAAAAGTAAACTTTCTGTCTCCATTTAATTTCCTCCAAAGATCTATCATACCTAATTTTTCTAACATTTTGTTTATCTCCTTAACTTCTTTCCTATTTATTTTGTGGTTTGATTTATCTAATTCTGAGAGAACAAGGTTGAGGTCCCTCACTAGTATAGTTTTGCTGTCTATTCCTTCTTGCATCTCTCTTAACTTCTCCTCTAAAAATCTGGATGCTGTACCACTTGGTGCATATATGTTTAGTATGAGTTAGTACTGACAATGAGGAGTAATAGTAACAATGTGACAAATTTGATTAATAGCAGGGTTTCATGAACAGAAACAATTCTAGGATTTTGCAGTCAGTGGATGAGTGCAAAGAATTATTGTTAAGCCAAGCCTAGGGCATAGCCAGCAGTCTGAGTCTTAGCTCTGAAAAACAGGATGTCTCCTAATATCTTGACTTTCCTCCCCCTTTTGGCCAAAGGGAAGGGGTATAAAAGAACCCCTACCTTTTTGACCAATAAAGGAAAGGCAAGTATAAGCCAAAACGCTTCAGAAAAGCCAGGAGGGCCAGGACAAGATGTTGCCCAGGGAGTTATTCCTTGAGAGAACCTACTGGGGAAGTGTGTCCCAGGGTTTCCACAGACCCTTACCACATCCTTCTGTCTATTCCCAGAGCTGTCATACTTGTGACTGTGGATGCCCGGATCATCTGAAGAAAGCCCTATTCCTGAGTGGACTGCAGAACTCTCCAGGGACTTCAAGGTTCCTCAGAGACAGCCAACACCCAGATGAGACAGCTGTCTCAAAGTTCTGGACAAGGGCTGAGTAAATTGTCCTATTTTTAAAAAAAAATCTTCCCTTTTGTTATGTGCCCAACCACCAAGTCCCTGATTCAAGTATATGTTTGCATTTTCTCCCTCTATATTCCTCCCACCCCTTTTCTGCTTGCAAACAATGGCCAGCAATGATATCTAAAACACATTTCCACAATAGGTCTCCTCAAGGAGCTAACCCACTGGGCAACAATTCATCCTGGCCCAAATGGCCTCTCATGACATCTTGGTTTATACCTGCCTCTCCTTTATTGGTCATAAGATTAGGAATTCTTTAAGACTCCTTCTCTTTGGCCAAAAAGGGGAAATGTCAAGGGATTAGGAGACACCCTGTTTTCTAGAGCTCAGGTCCAGCAGGCAAGCAGTGCCCTAAACTTGATTTTAACAATAATCCTTTGTGCCACATTGTGTGTCTTGATTAACTTTCTTTGGCAAAATGTATTGTTTCCATCAGCACTAGGTGTTCACTGAGGGATTTATGATGTTCATATTAATAAATGACTATTTAGATTTGTTGGAGGGTCCCTATTTCCCAGGAGATTCTAGATTGAAAGCTGGAGCTACAGCAGACACGCTGCAGCAGAAAGGAATCAATCACATCTCTAGATAGTCTGAACAATTCCTGTGCTTATACCCACTAAGTGAATTAAATTAGGTTCAATTCTGCTGCACTCCTGTTCCTGCCATGCTAACTCTGGTTCTATACCTTATGGAATGATCACCCTTAAGACTTGACATTAATAACTTGGAAACATAGCACCCAAGATCGCCCCAAATGCCTGCATGCATGGGCCTGCCATGGGAATTGTTTACTCAAAGCCTAAGAATGATTGTATTGGATCCCACCTTTTTGTGGTTTTCATGCTTAAAAACTCCACCCCCTGCCATAAACCATCAGCCCTTCTTCTCAGGAGGATTTCCTTTGCAAAGCTTTTTTCTCACTCTGAAATTAAAATTCTTTTTGGTTGCTAACTCTTCTGCTTTTAGTCTGCTTTGTTCAGTCCAGTCAGCCATAGGTTAGAAGCCAGTTCCCATCTTATTGACAAGATCAGAAAAAGCAGAGACCACTTGCAGATCTGGAGGAACATACTCCAACTAGGAAAGTTAAAGGAGTCCTTTTTAATACTTAGGATTTTTTTTTTATTTGAAACCAACACCAACCAAGCGAACTTCAATAAATTTGGTTTTAGACAAATTTTTGTATTAATTGCCTTTTATTCTTTGGTATGACTACTGGTTTATCACAAAATGTACATTTTTAAAGAACAACTGGTGGGAATAAAAACAATTAGGCCTGTAGAACCTAGACTTTAGGAATCAATAGATGGAATATTGAAATCTAGGAACAGCTACCAGTCTAGTTTGACTACAATGTTGAATATGTTAAGAGAATAATATGAAATAAACTTTAAAAGTATGTTGGTGTTAAATTGTGGTGAACCTTATGTACCAGGATGAGATGTTTATATTTTATCCTAGAAGCAATAGATAGCCACAGTGGAACAGAGGAATGACATGGTTTCATGGTAAAGATTATTTTAGTGCTGTGTGTAGAAATCATTGAAGAAGAGAGAGACAGGAAGCAAGGAGACCAAACAGAAGTGTAGATACATGATTATTAAGATCTGAATTAGCTAGGTAACCGTGTGAAAGAAGCAAAAGGTTCAGAAATGAGAGACATAAAGAGCTCCAAGGAAATCAAGGAAGAGAAGTGAAAAAGGCCACTGGATATGTTTTATTTTAATTATTTTAAAATAAGTTTATTGAGTCTTTTTTTCTTTTTTACTTTCCAGTCATATCTAGATAAACCCTCTTTCTCTTTTTAAAACCATTTTACCTAGAATTGAACTCTCCTTTGTAAGAGAAAAACGGTTAAGTAAAAATAGCAACTACAGTAACCACATATGAAAATATATGCAACATTTTGTTGTCATTGTCCCTTATCTCCCTGACAAGAGGAGGGACATATGTTTCATTATGTGTTATCTGGATCTATTAACTGGTTTTTTAATTACTCAAAATTTGATTTCATTTTAATGATCTTTTCATTTACAGTCTGGTAGTCCCATACATTGTTTTTCTAGTTCTGTTTATTTTATCCTCAATCTATTCATGTAAATTCTCATGTTTCTCTGAATCCTTCTCTGTCTTCACTTCTTATTCATAATAATAGTTTATTATAGTCACACACCACATTTTGTTCAACTATACCTTAATTGGGTGGCTTGGTCGTCCCTTTGTGTTTTTGCTACCACCCAGAGAAAGACTATTAATATTATGACATATAGTGGGCCTTTAACCTCACCTTTGTCTTCTTTGGAATATATGTCTCAGAATGCAATCTTTGGGCCAGAGAATAATTATTTAGTCACTTTTTGCATAATTTCAAAAATGATATCCAGAATGGTACACACTGCTTTCCCAGTAGTGCACTAGTATCTTCTAAAAGCCCTTTTAGCATTGACTTTCACATTTTAAAAATCATTGTTAATTTGCATGTGTGAGGTAAAACCTTAGGGTTATTTTAATTTGTATTTCTTTTATATAAGCAAGGAGTTATTTGATTTCCTTCCCTCCCCATCAGTTGAACTGATATAAATAATCACAGTTGATATAATTACAAATGATCAATTTTTTAAAATTTCTGAATGTTTTTTTATTAAAGCTTTTTATTTGCAAAATAGTATGGGTAATTCTTCAACATTGACCCTTACAAAGCTTTCTGTTACATATTTTTCCCCCCTAGTCCCCACCCCTCCCTTAGATGGCAGGAAGTACACTACATGTTAATTATGTTAAAATGCTTGAAAAATCGGGGCAGCTAGGTGGCGCAGTGGTTAGGGCACGAGCCCTGAAGTCAGGAGGACCTGAGTTCAAATCTGGTCTCAGACACTTCCTAGCTGTGTGACCCCGAGCAAGTCACTTAACCCCAATTACCTCAGCAAAAAGCAAAAAAAAGAAAAAGAAAAAAAAATGCTTGAAAAATCAAATATATGTATACATATTTCTCCACTTATCTTGTTGTGCAAGAAAAATCGTATTTACAAGAAAGAAAAATCAGATAAAGGAAACACAATGCAAGCAAACATCAATAGATATATATTATATTATATATATATAATAGATATAATATATATATGATATATATATATTATTATATATATAATATATATATAATAGATATATATTATATTATAATATATTGTGGTCCACATTTCACATCCCTCTCTCTGGGTGTATATATGGCTTTCTTCACTGAACATTTAGAACTGGTTTGAAACATTTCATTGTTGAGGAGAGCCATGTCCATCAGAATTGATCATCATATAGTCTTGTTGCCCTGTATAATGTTCTGCTCATTTCACTCAGCATCAGTCCACACAAGTCTCTCCAGGTCTCTTTGAAATAATCCTGCTGTTCATTTCTCATAGAACAATAATATTCCATAACATTCATATACCAGTCTCTAATTGATGGGCATTCATTCAGTTTCCAGTTTCTAGCCACTACAAAAAGGGCTGCCACAAACATTCTTGCACATGTGGGTCCCTTTCCTTCCTTAAAGATCTCTTTGGGAGATAAGCCCAATAGAAACACTGCTGGGTCAAAGGGTATGCACAGTTTGATAACTTTTTGATCATAGTTCCAAATTGCTCTCCAGAATGGTTGGATCCATTCACAGTTCCATCAACAATGTATCAGTGTCCCAGCCTTCCCACATCCCCTCCAACATTCATCATTATCTTTTCCTGTCATCTTAGCCAATCTGACAGGTGTGTAGTGGTACCTCAGAGTTGTCTTGATTTGCATTTCTCTGATCAATAGTGATTTGGAGCACCTTTTCATATGACTACAAATAGTTTTAATTTCATCATCTGATAATTGTCTGTTCATATCCTTTGACCATTTATAGATTAGAGATTAGCTTGAAACAAATGATCAATTTTATCATGCAATTAGGAGGTTTCTCTGTTTATGAGATGCAAACATCTTTGGGTCAAGAAGAAAATTTGTCAATTGGCTCAGCAAACAAACTAGACAGACCTTTAGGGGTTTAAATAGCTAGAGGAAATTTCAACAGTACCAGTTCAAGATTTCAAAAATCTGTGTTCTAGAGTGTTTTGTGGAAGTAAATCTCTTCCCCTATACTAGAAGGCAGGCAGAAACTTTCTCTTCTGCTCCTCCTACCCCCACATTGGCTGTGCCATCAGAGTTACTGAATAAGCAGGAGCCAATCTATCCACCATGATCAGAGACCTCATCTGAGGACATATATAGAGAGTTACCTCAGGGAAAAAAATGATTCAAGGAACATGATACTTCCAAGGCAGGGGAATGTTGGCTATGGACCCAAGAAAAGGACTTCTGGACTATATAATACCTAGAGTTGAGTTCTCTTTGCCACAGTGTTTTACACAAATGCCTTATTGCTTTTGTAACCTATTTTTGAGCCCCACTCTTCTCATATCTGCTGTGTATATTTATATAAGAGAGTACTCCAAATTTTGATGGGGAATATTTTGTGCCAACTATTCCTATTGAATAAATATATTTGCTAAAAGCCAATTAAATCTACTGATTGACTATTAATAGGAAGTACATTGATGGGTCTCATGAACTATTTTAGTAGGAGTACCCACACTCACAGAGTTACCCCTAGAACCCAAGATAGTAATTACCTTACTGGGGACTCAAATTGCATGTGTAAATGAAAATGAGGTAGAGTAAGAGGAATAGCCTGTAAAAAAAGTATCACTCATATTATTAATGATTTGAAATATGCTTTTACATGGTTATTAGTAGTTTGCAATTCTTTTGAAAACTTTTCATATTTTTTCACTACTTATCTAGATTTAGCAGTTATGAGATCACTGATGACAGTTTCAATAGAGTAATAGGATTGGAAGTCAGATTACAAGGTTTTGAGATAACAGATTAGAAAATTTTGATAAGTGGGTGGGTGGAAGTGAAGATTGTGAGGAAAGATGATTTTTTTCCTAGGACTTTGAATCTAAAGGGAGAAAGATAAAGGATGATACCTATAAGGGATGGTATGCTCAAGAGAATGTTTTAGTTTGGCCAAATTCTAGAATAAATTATTAAAGGGATGGCTGGTCTCATCAGAATTAGATTATGCCAGTCTTAAGTCATTTTTACAGTATTTCCAGACTGGTGGATCAAATGAATGCTTCAAATATAGTTCATCTATATTTTTAGTAAAGCATTTGATAAAATCTTTCTTGGTGTTCCTATAAACAAGATGGAAAAGTGTGAACTAGACACTAGTTTGGGTGGATTTAGGACTGGTTGAATGTTTAGAACCAAAGAGAAGATACTAATAGCTCAGTATCAGCTGGGAGAGAGTCTTTAAAGAAGAATTATAGGGATGTGGCCTTGATGGCCAGTTGTTTAACAGCACTTATGTTTATCAGCGACACAAAGATTGCTGATGGAGAATACAGTCAAATTCCACATACCCAAAATGGCATCCATTATTTTCCCTACTAAATTGGTCCATCGTCCATACAATAATTTTTGAATTGTCTCTCCTGGATCCATTTTTCAGGATAGATTTTTTTTCCAATGAGATATTTAATATTGTTTTCAATTTTTTTATTCTTTGGTTTTGTTTTTATTATTTCTTGATTAGCTTCCATTTACTCAATTCTAATTTTTAAGGAATTATTTTCCTTAGTGAGCAAAAGTTTCCTTTTCCATTTGACCATTTTTACTCTTTGATGGCTTTTTGTAGTTCCTTTTACATCACTCATATTTCTTTTCCCAATTTTTCTTCTATCTCTCTTATGTGATTTTCAAAATTCCTTTTGAGCTCTTCCATGGCCTGAGAGCAATTCTTATTTTTCTTTGAGGCTTTCAGTATAGGAACTTTGACTTTATTATCAAAGGTTGTGTTTTGAGCTTCCTTGTCACTTTCTATGGTCAGAATCTTTTTTCTGTTGTTTCCTCTTTGATTTTTTAACTCTTTGTTAAAGTAGGACTCTGTTTCCATGGTAGAGGGTGCAATGTCCCAAGTTTCAGGGAGTTTGTGCAGCTGTTTTCAGAGAGGGATCTGTAAGTTTTCCAAGGTGTTATGATTCAAGGAGAAGGACAGGAGACTCTCCTGTCCTGTGGTCTGGTCTATGAGTAATTACCAGCCCTTTTTTCTGCCCTAGAACTGTGAGGAGGGTCTCTGCTCCACTGTGGCTGTAAGTTCTAAAGTATCTGTGCTCCTTCTCACCTTGGGACTGTGAGGCAGAACTGTGACCTGGATCCAAGTGTGGGTAAAACATCAGAGTCCTGCCTCACTGCTAGCAAAGAGACACTTGTAATCTCCTTCTGAGCAGCTGTGCAACCCCTTTACCATTTGTGAGCTGATATCTGAAAGCAGCCACCACTGCTGATGATTCAGTGGCTTCAAAGACCTGCTCAAGGTTTGCTGGGGCTGGGGCTATGCTCCCTTCTCACCCCGTGTGACAAATGTTTTCTGCCAATCTTCTAAGCTGTCTGAGAGGTCTGGAAACCTCCACTATTGCCCCTGATTCAGAAGCTCCCAAGGGCTTCTCCTGGCTTGCTGGGGCTTGGTCCTGCTGGTGTGGCCTGTGATGGACTGTGTGCTCTACTCTCTCCTTGGCACAACAGACCTTTCTGGTTGACTTCTGTTTCACTCTGTCTTTTTGTGGGTTCTGATATTCTAAAATTTGCTGAGTCATTGTATTCCATAATCTGGAAGGATTTGGGGGAGATCTCAGGTGAATCTCTACCTTTATTATCTTCACTTTACCCTATCTGTCATTTTTAATATATGACCAAGCCATCTTATTTTCCAGTCATTCATATTTCTGATTCCTTTATGTTATTTCTTATGCTAACTTCTTCATTAGCAATATGTGGTAGCCCGTTCATGGTCACCATGTGTTCCTGCAATGCCCTTTGGGTACCCTGTAAATTTCATTCTTTGTATTCTCAACTTCCAGTAGGGCTGTCTTATGATTTTTGAGTAAGGGCCATTTAAAGCACTGTGCGATTTTCCATTTATAATGTAGCCTGATGGATTCCTTGTGGGTGGACCTATTTATGGTCATGTCTTTCTTTTTAAAAAAATAATAGCTTTTTATTTTTCAAAATACACACAAAGATAATTTTCAATATCCACCTTTGCAAAACCCTGTGTTCCAAATTTTTCTCCCTCCACTTTCCACACAAATAAATTCAGACCTAGTCAATTGGAAAAACATTAAGTGCTCATGGGTAGGCCGAGCAAATATAATAAAAATGACAATACTACCCAAACTAATCTACCTATTTAGTGCCATACCAATCAAACTCCCAAGAAATTATCTTACAGATCTAGAAAAAATAGTAGCAAAGTTCATTTGGAAGAACAAAAGGTCAAGAATTTCAAGGGAATTAATGAAAAAAAAGGCTGATGAAGGTGGCCTTGCTGTGCCAGATCTAAAACTATATTATAAAGCAGCGGTCATCAAAACCATTTGGTACTGGCTAAGAAATAGAGCAGTCGATCAGTGGCATAGGATAGGATCTCAGGACATACTAGGCAATAACTATAGCAATTTAGTGTTGATAAACCCAAAGACCCCAGCTTTTGGGATAAATACTCACTATTTGGCAAAAACTGCTGGGAAAATTGGAAACTAGTATGGAAGAAATTAGGGTTTGACCCACACCTAACACCACATACCAAGATAAGATCTAAATGGGTTCATGATCTGCATATAAAGAGGGACTTTGTAAGCACTGGATAGATAATTTTGAATATATTAAGTTAAAAAGTTTTTGTACAAACAAAACTAATGCAGACAAGATTAGGAGGGAAGCAATAAATTGGGAAATAATCTTTACATTTAAGGGTTCTGATAAAGGCCTCATTTCTAAAATATAGAGAGAATTAACTCATATTTATAAGAATTCAAGCCACTCTCCAATGGATAAATGGTCAAAAGATATGACCAGACAATTTTCAGATGATGAAATTAAAACTATTTCTAGCCAAATTTTTCTCCCTCCCTCTCCACCTCTCCCCTCCTCTAGGCAGCAAATAATCCAATACAGAATGTGTAATTCTTTTTTTTTTATTTGCAAAACATATGTATGGGTAATTCTTCAACATTAACCCTTACAAAGCTTTCTATTACAAATTTTTCCTCCCTACTCCCCACCCCTCTCCTAGATGGCAGGATATCCACTACATGTTAATTATGTTAAAATACTTGACAAATCGAATATATGTATACATATTTCCACACATCATTGTTGTACAAGAAAAATCCTATCTACAAGAAAGAAAAATCAAATAAAGGAAACACAATGCAAACAAACATCAATCGAGAGCATGAAAATGTTATGTTGTGGTCCACATTTCACATCCCTCTCTCTGGGTATATGTGGCTTTCTTCAGTGAACAATTGGAAGTGGTTTGAAACATTTCATTGTTGAAGAGAGCCATGTCCGTCAGAATTGATCATCATATAGTATTGTTGTTGCCATGTATAATGATCTCCTGGTTCTGCTCATTTTACTCAGCATCAGTTCATGCAAGTCTCTCCAGGCCTCTCTGAAATTGTCCTGCTTGTCGTTTCTTACAGAACAATAATATTCCGTAATATTCATATACCATAATTTATTCAGCCACAGAATGTGTAATTCTTATTACCATAACTCCACATATATCATGCTGTGCAAGAAAAATCAGATCAAAGAGAGAAAAAGGAGAAAGAAAAAAAAAAACCAAGCAAACAAACAAGAAGAACTAAGGTGAAATTAGCCTAACTACCCATATTCAGAGAGAGGACCATGGAGATGAATGTGGATCACAAAGTAGTATTTTCACCTTTGTTGTTGTTGTTTGTTTGCTTGGTTTTTTTTTTTTTTTTTTTCTTGGCTAAAAAGTCAAGTCTCATGATCATTTCTTCCTGTCTAAGAGATATGTACTGACCAATCAACTATATAGTTTAGATAAGGGAAATTCTCCATCCATCTCTTTTTTTTTTTCTGTGTA
The DNA here is from genome assembly GCA_023553655.1 of Myrmecobius fasciatus. NCBI lineage: Eukaryota > Metazoa > Chordata > Mammalia > Dasyuromorphia > Myrmecobiidae > Myrmecobius > Myrmecobius fasciatus. The sequence goes on along the minus strand of JAJPUD010001561.1, from coordinate 27,268 downwards.
GACATTTAGTCTGAAATTTTTTGAATGGTTACATGTTTCTCATTTAGGAGACTCTTCAATGTTTTCAGACTTAAGGTAATAATGTTGAGCTTGAAAAAGGGGACTCCAAAACTTTGAGGTCACAGGTGTGGCAAAGTGTTTCAAAAGAAATTGCAGGCTTCTTTATGTAGTGGCTAGAAACTGGAAACTGAGTGGATGCCCATCAGTTGGAGAATGGCTGAATAAATTATGGTATATGAATGTTATGGAATATTATTGTTCTGTAAGAAATGACCAGCAGGATGATTTCAGAGAGGCCTGGAGAGACTTACATGAATTGATGCTGAGTGAAATGAGCAGAACCAGGAGATCATTATACATGGCAACAACAAGACTATATGATGATCAAATCTGATGGATGTGGTTCTCTTCAACAATGAGATGTTTTAAACCAGTTCCAATTGTGCAGTGATGAAGAAAGCCATATACATACAAGGAGAGGCCTGTGAGATTTGAGGGTGGACCGCAACATAGCATTTTCACGCTCTCTATTGATGTTTGCTTGTATTATGTTTCCCTCCTCAGATTTTTTTTTCTCGTAGATCTGATTTTTCTTGTGTAGCAAGATAATTGTATAAATATGTATACACATATTCGATTTGTCAAGTATTTTAACATAATTAACATGTATTAGACTTCCTGCCATCTAGGGGAGGGAGTGAAGGGAAGGAGGGAAAAATTTGTAACAGAAAGCTTTGCAAGGGTCAATGATGAAAAAGTACCCATGCATATGTTTTGCAAATAAAAAGCTTTAATGAAAAAACAAATTTAAAAAAAAAGAATTTGCAGGCTTGAACCCATCTCCTCAGTCAAGAGGCAAAGTTTTATTGTAATTATAATGCCAATATAAGCAGACAGCAGAGAAACAGAAGCAAGGAGATACTTTTATCCAGCTTCTATCATTGATATGCTAATTCTATGGCTCATAGGTAGGAAGGAATTTCATTCTCATTGAACAGATTATTAGTGACCAGATTATCAGGCAGTAATGAATTGAAGAGTGATCTTATTCACTATTGTCTCAGGAGTTTGATCTGTGGGACTATCCTGAGGCCAGAAGCTATCTGACTTAGAAGAGATCATAATCAAACAGATTGGGTGTGGGAGTTTTCTGAGGCATACTCCAAAGGCAGAAAATTTAGAATCACTGACTTATTGCCAGAACAGAAGCCCTCCCTAAAATCAGGGGACCACAAAATCATGATACATCAATAACACAATGATTTCTGAAAGCAGGATCATCTGAAGGACCTCAATCTTCGTTGGAAAAAAAACCTTTCAATTGTATTTTGTCTTAGACACCTTCTACAACAAAGGCAAATACATGTGTCCATGTTTTATGTGAATAGAGAAACTTCCAGCTAATATGGCAATGTGAAAGATTCCAGTCAAGTCTACTCTCCCCGAGAAAGACTAATGATGAAATATATAATATAAAACAGTAAGAACTCAAGGGAAAAACTATTGATTCCTTTATCCCATAAAAGCTGCACAAAGCTGGTCCAGGAGTTGGGGTCCCTTGGTAGGTTATAAACTGGGCCAGGGCCACTGCTATCTAGAGTATGGTGACATCCTAGAAGGCTGGCCTGAAGTCAAGCAATTTCAGGTCAGACCCAGGCTGAAGCCAATAACTTCTGATTATTCAAGGAAATGGAAAAGACCATTGCAACTGAGGTCAGACACCCCAAGGGATAGTTAGAAACTGAAGTCTTTGATGTTGGGGCTAGGTCCCTACAGCTGTGTCTTTGTTCTAATTTATTTATAAGGTCATCCTTTATGCCTGATTCCTGTAGCAGTTCAGTCTAAACTTCTACCAGATTACTTTTCTAACAGTTTTTGTCAAACATTGTAGTGAATTCTTACCCTGGTACCTGTAGTTTTTGGGTTTATTAAACATCATCCTACTATGTTTGGTTGCTGCTCTAATCTGTTCCACTAATGGACCTCTCCATTATTTAACCAGTACCAATTTGGTTTTGATAGTTATTGTTTTATAGCATGATTTGAACTGTGTTACTGCTAAAGTAACTACTGAGAGACATCATAAGGGTGATTGTTGACTTGGTCCAGTTCAGTGTCAGCCTAGGGGTAGGAATATTCCTCTTAGTGAGTTGAAATCTGGTCCCGGATACTTACTAGCTGGGTGACTTCCAGCAAATTTTAACCCTGTTTTTTTTTTTTCAGTTTCTTTCTCTGTACAATGAGGTACAGAAGGAAATGGTAAACCATTCTAGTATCCTTGCCAAGAAAACCTCATGGGGTCATGAACAGTTGGACGTGACTGAATAACAGCTGCTAGATCTCTGTCTTTCTCGCTTTTCAAAATCATTTCCCTTGAGATTTTTGATCTTTTAATTCCTTCCGAATGAATTTCTAGCTCTATTAAGTAATACTTTAATAGTTTGATTGCTATGGCACTAAATATGTATAGAATTTTAAAAACTATTTTTTTAATACACATTTCTTTATGAATCACGTTGGGAGAGAAAAATCAGGGCACAAGAGGAAAAACCATGGGAGAGAGAAAAAAAACAGAAAAAAGAAGTGAACATAGCATTGTTGATTTACATTCAATCTCCATATATCTTTTTCTGTATGCAGATGGCATTTTTCTATTGGGATTGCTCTGAATCACTGAACCATTGAGAAGAAACAAATCTTTCATAGTAGATCATGGGACCTTCTTGCTTTTATTGTGTACAATGTATCCCTGGTTCTGCTAGTTTCTTTCCAGCATCAGTTTATGTAAATTTTTCCAAGCCTTTCTAAAATCAGCTTATTCATCATTGTTTATAAAATAATGATATTCCATTACCTTCATATAATGTAATGCTCCAGGAGAAACTGAGGCAGTACTAAAATTAGAAATTAGGTAATATTTTATTGATGGTAATGGAGAGTTTAGAAGCCATAGACATGGATGAGACTGAATGGGACTCTTGTCTCAAAGCATCCAGTCCATGGAGAGTTTTGGACTGGCAGCCTATGTTAGCCAGCCATCTGGATCTCAGTGTATCCAGCACCAGAGGGTTTGCTCCAACTATTCTTACAGGGCTCCGGTGCTCAGGGAAACAAAGCAGGAGAGGCAGAGGACTGGGGGAGATTAGAGTTTCAGGAAAGGACTATAAATTCAGTTCTGACAGGTTGGGAGTATGGAGGAAGGATCATAAATTCTGATAAGTTTGGGAAGAAGCTAGGAGCCACTGAGTATGAAGCCAAAAGATAAAGGGTATGTCTAGGTGTTTGAGATGAGCCGTCTGGAGGTTTTATGACTTTTTGGAATACCAGTGGCCTTGACTCTGCAGCCCAATTATCTCAGTCTGAATGGTCAGAGGGGGAGGACCAAGGCAGAACAATTAAGGGAAATTGAGACAAAACAATTGAGGGAAACTGAGACAGGGGAACTATGGCACAGCAATATCACAATTTGTTCAGCTATTCCCCAATTGATGGGCATTTTGAGTAAACATTTTAAATGCAAACTTAGGAGACAAGAAAAACCTAGAAAGATAAACATATTTGAGCATTTAGAAAGGAAATAACTGGTTAGTTGCTCACATCCTAATGGGAGGAAAAATATCATTTCTTCAAAATTTCATTTTTCACAATTAAAGATCAAGCAAAGAAAGATAAATTCAGTGCTTGGATAGAGTTTTGTGAGGTTTTTTGGATTAAAAAGAGTTAAGAAGGGAGAAGAAAAAGAATATACCAGAGAAGAAATGAAGTAGGAGAGAAAGTTTGGAGTATTACATAAAAGTATGAATTTGGATCAAGGAAGACATGGATTCAAATCTTATGTACACATTTACTAGCAGGATGATCTTGAACAAATCATTTAGATTATTTTTGCCTCGGACACTTTTGTAAAACTCAGAAGACCTGGGGCAGCTAGGTGGCGCAGTGGATAGAGCACCAGCCCTAAACTCAGGAGGACCTGAGTTCAAATCTGATCTCAAACACTTAACATTCCCTAGCTGTGTGACACTAGGCAAGTCACTAAACCCCAATTGCCTCAGCAAAAAAGCAAAAACAAAAGAACAAACAACTCAGAAGACCTTAGATTAAGAGTTAGAATGAATCTTAAAAGCTATACCACTTTTTAGAAATAAAGGAAACCAAATCTCAGAGTAATTAAGTAATATCTCTAAAATCAGTGGATTTTATCTAATTAACTGTGACAGGCTGCAAACTTCTCCAATGCAAGGAATATTGCAAGTTCCCTTGCCAAATGTTACCTGTGCTGCTCAATTAACAGCTAGGTGGCGCAGTAGATTAAGCATTCAACCAGAGGTCTAGAAGACCAGTATTTAAATCTAGCTTCAGATGTGTATTAACTGTGTGACCCTGGGAAAGTCATTTGCTCAGGAAACTGATGTCTACTATAAAATGAGGATAATAATAATAGCACACCCCTCATAAGAAGCCTGTCTCAACTTGAATTTCTCTGAGTAGTAGATAATTTGAACAATTTTCCAAATGATTATTAACAATATGTTTTCTCCTTTGAAAATTGTTCATTTGATTCAACAAACATTTATTAAGTGTTCACTACATGTAAGACACTTTGGATAACTACTAGGATTATATCCCAAAGATAAAAGAAAAGGGAATAGCAACCTATTAATACAAGAATGTAGCAGCTCTTTTTGGCAGCTGGCAAGGAATTGGAAATTGAGGAGATGCCCGATAAATGTTGAATAGCTAAACAACTTGTGCTATATGATTGTTATGTAATACAATTATGCTATATACAAGCAGGAAGACTTAAAATAAATTGGTGCAAAATGAAAGGTGCAGAACCAGAAGGACATTCTACACAGTATGAGCAATACTCTAAGGATATTCAGCTGTGGGAAAACTTAGCTACTCTGATCAAGACAATGATCCAAGATAATTCCAAAGGACAAATGATGAAAAATGTTACCTCCAAAGAGAGAATTGATAAATTGTGAATGCATATTGAAGCATACTAATTTTTACTTTATTTTTATTGTTTGTGTTTTATTTTGCAGCATGGATAACATAGAAATATATTTTGAGAGGCAGCTAGATGGCACAGTGGATAGAGCACCGGCCCTTAAATTAAGAGAACCTGAGTTCAATTGCTGCCTCAGATTCTTAATACTTCCTAGCTTGTGACCCTAGGCAAGTCACTTAATCCCAATTGTCTCAGGAAAAAGAAAAGAAATAAATATATTCTGAATGACTTTACCTGTATAATCAATCTCAAATTGCCTTCTTGAGGGGAGGGGCAGGATGGAGGGAGACAATTTGAAACTCAGAGTTTTTAATCTTTTTTACATGTTAAAACTTTATTTTTACATGTAATTAGGGAATATTTAGCAAAATAAATAAAAATAATTTAAAAAAATAAAAAAAAAATTTAAATAATCAGTTCTTTCCCTGAAGAAATTAATTGGAGTCAAAAAGTGAGATGGAGAAAGAGATGTGGTAGTAAATAATATGATATGCATATATAAATATAATAGAACACTGGAGATCAAATCAAAAAGACCTAGAGTGGAAAAGATAAATAGAAGCTTCTTAGAATGAGTGGCATCTGAGGCTGGCACCAAGTGAAAGGAAGAGAGGGATTCTCTAAGAGATGAAGAGGAAATATATTCTGGGGGTAGGAGACAATTTGTGCAAATGCACAAAGCCACTTTGTGTTTGTGGAGTAGCTAAAGTTTCTGTTTGTAGAGTGCATAAGGGGAATAGTGTGAAAAATGACTAGAAAGGTAGGATGAAGGCAAATTGTAAAAGCCCTTAAATGACAAAAAAAAAGAATGACTAACATTAACATAACACTAAAATTTGCAAAGTATTTTATACACTACCAAGTCTGCTTTGAATCACTTTCTCAAAACTAAAACATCTGCATGTTGTCTCAGGGATCTGGGGTACCCTGCAGGGGTTTGTGGGCATGTCTTTTACTAAGGCAACTTGAGTTCTCTTGGTTTGTGTCTTCCATTGTTAGATATTAGTGAGTAGCATTTTAATGCTATTTAACTCATAGATATCAATCAAATCAAATCAATCAATCAATCAATATTTATTAAGGCCTATTATGTGCAAGGCCCTTCACTGTCTTTTGGAAAAGGACATTTACAAATGTGAACATGTAACAAATTGCAAACATTTCCTCCAAATACCTTTCTTCTCTTTAGCATCCTGGCTAGGGAGAGTGGGCTCAAACATAGCTCAGGACAAACCACTGGCCCTACCAAGTTCATGTTCAGAGGCAACATCAATGCCAGATGACTCTTATTTCAGTGCTGGGTCCCAAAATCAGTTCTGAAGGTTATTCCTTGCTCCTCATTGATGTTGGCTGGCTATAAAAATCCAAAAGTCAGGATGCACTCTCCTGAGCTTTTGAAATTCAGAAGGTAAGGATTTCTAATACTTTCACTTTCAAAGTGGAGGTGGGCAAAGATTCCAAACATGCATTCACAGGTCATATGTTAGCTTTGGTAGAGAGAGCCCAAGGCTCACAGTATTGCTTCTCACAAGATGCCATCACTGATGGAATCACAGTAATACACCAAGACCAAGCAGATGAACAGAATGATTAAAGCTCTATTTCTTTTCTTTATTAATAGCTTTTTATTTTTTCCAAATACATGCAAAGATAGTTTTCAATATTCACCTTTATAAAATATCGTGTTCCAAATTTTTTCTCCCCCCCTTTCCCCCTCTACTTTCTCCTAGACTACAGGCAATCCAATAAAAGTTAAACATGCAATTCTTCTAAACATATTTTCATGTTTATCATGCTAAAGCCCTTGTTTCTAAGGCCTTTTTGAAGGCATCTCAAATTCTGGCTATATAGTCAATCAACTCATCAGATCAGAACCAGTTATACAATAGCTACATATGCTCCAATGTTTCTCCAAGGCACTTCCATCACATAATCATAACTGTGACAAATAGAAAGCTCAAGAGATATAGTTTCTGGGTAATTAATCATTTTATTTATCATACTAAGAATAATTAATAAAATGGGTTAGTGACACTTTCAAAGGCCAAAATCCTCTCACAGAATCCACTCAATGCTTGGGAAAGTGGGTATTCCTGAGGGTACCAATCAATTCTGATTAACAAGTAATGAGAGAAAGAATGTCATAATGAAAGGTGGGCTTATTCTTTTTTTTTTCTTTTTTTTTTAATTTTTTTTATTGAAGCTTTTTATTTGTATAACATATGTATGGGTAGTTCCCCAACATTGATCTTTACAAAGCTTTCCATTACAAATTTTACCCCCAGTCCCCTCCCCTCCCCTAGATGGCAGGAAGTCCACTACATGCTAATAATGTTGAAATGCTTGAGAAGTTATGCAAGAAAAATCCTATCTACAAGAAAAAAAAAAAGAATCAGAGAAAGGCAACACAATGCAAACAAATGTCAGTAGAGATCATGAAAATGTTACGTTGTGGTCCATATTTCATTTCCCTCTCTCTGGGTGTATATGGTTTTCTTCAGTGAACAATTGGAACTGGTTTGAGACAATTCTTTGTTGCAGAGAGCCATGTCCATCAGAACTGATCATCATGTAATACTGTTGTTGCTGTGTATGATGATCTCCTGGTTCTGCTCGTTTCACTCAGCATCAGTTCATGCAAGTCTCTCCAGGCCTCTCTGAAATCGTCCTGCTGGTCGTTTCTTACAGAGCAATAATATTCCATAACATTCATATACCATAATTTATTCAGCCACTCTCCAATTGATGGGCATCCCTTCAGTTTCCAGTTTCTAGCCACCACAAAAAGGGCCGCCACAAACATTCTTGCACATGTGGGGCCCTTTGAGGTGGGCTTATTCTAATGAAGGTCTGGGGAACATGATTCTGATCACCCAGTCTTGGTCAAAGCAACTTATCTATATCTATATCTAAATCTATATCTGTATCCATATTTCCCCCATTCATATACTTTTACTCAGGTTCTCAAAGTACTTCTCAGAGTAAAACACAGTGGACTAGAATCCATCAATTCATCTAAACAAAAATTTCTTTACCTTTTGATCAGACCTGAGTTTTCCAGTTGGATCATTTTCACCCAAGATTTCATCTCATTATGAGCCCTACACTTCAAAAACTTCCTAAATAACTTCCAGGGACTGATTTCTAAATGAGGAAAGGAAGAAGAAAAATCTTAGCTTTAATTAAATAATTGTCTATTAATATAGTAGATAAATAATAATTTTTTCTTATAACTCTCCCCAAATCAAGGTGCCTTGCCTCTTCCACATGTCAAGATACTATCAGATGCACTTAGTACATTTAGCAGTCCCAATTACTGTATACATATTGTATATATATTATACTTGCAATTTATAGATGGGAAACAAGACCAAGAGAAATTAAGTGACTTACTCACCATCATATAGTTAGGGAGGATTCAAATCTAGGTCATTGAGGGGCAGAGCCAAGATGGTGGGGAGGAGACACATCTTTTTCTGAGCTCTCCCCATATTCCTCAAACTAACAGCAAATTCAGCCCCTGAATTGGTTTTAGAGCGACAGAACCCACAAATATTTGGAGTGTAACAAATTTCCAGCAGATGATAATTTGGAAGATCTCCAGAAAAAGTCTGTTTCAATTGGAGGGAGGCAGATCTAGCACAGGTAGGCCCAGAACAGAAAGTGCACACTCCCAGGGCAACATGGGCTCCATGTGCCAGAGGATCTACCAGGAGAAATCTATAGTAGTATTGGGTACTCTGTCCTAGTTGCAACCAATAGACCAACAGACTAGTTATAAGACATCCAACACAAATACAAAAGGCAAATAGTGAACCCCCAAACGCCAGAATTTCATGGAACTTAGCCACACCCACCCAGCACTAGAAGTCAGTCAGCACTGACCCAGTACAGCCACTGTCCCTTTGTAGAGGAAGCTTGGACAATCTCCCCTTTGCCCTAAAGAAGACCTCAACTTTAAAAAAATGAACAAAATAGCAAAAAAAACTCTGATTATAAATAGTTTTTATGGAGAAAGAGAACAGATTTCAAACCCTGAGGACACTAAAAGCAAATCATCTCCAGATGAAGCCCCAAAGGGTGATATGAATTGGTCCCCATCTCACAAGACTCTCTTGGAAGATTCAAAAAGGATCTTAAAAGAGAGCTAGAAGAAAAATGGGGAAAGGAAATGAGAACTTTGCAAGAAGGTTTGGAAAAGAAAACAGAAATTATCTGAAGAAAATTTCTTACAAAATGATTTAGTGAAATAGAAAAAGCATACAGCTCCTTACAAAATAGATATGACAAAATGGAAAAAGAAAACAACTCCCTGAAAAACAGAATTTGTGAAATGGGGAAACAAATCCATTGAACAAAACAACTCATTTAAAAATTCAATTGGCCAAAAACAAAAGTAGCTAAAAAAGGTAACTGAATAAAACAATCCACTAAAAATGTGAACTGGACAAATGAAAATGAATGACTCAGTGAGACATCAAGAATCAGTCAATCAAAACAACAAAAAAAAAAATGGAAGAAAATGTAAAATACCTATTTGGGAAAACAACTGACCTGGAAAATAGATCTAGGAGAGACCATCTAAAGATTATTGGATTTCCTGAAAAATGATGAGAAAAAAAGAGCCTAGATATTATTTTTCAGGAAATCATCAAAGAGAACTTCCCTGATGTCCTAGAACCAGAAAGTAAAATAGCCATTAAAAGAATTCACCAATCACCTCCTGAAAAACACCCCAAAATGAAAACTCCAAGGAATATCATAACTAAATTTCAGAATTATCAGACCAAGGAAAGAATATTGCAAATAACCAGAAGGAAACAATTCAAATACCATGGAGCCACAATCAGGATTACCCAGGACCTAGCAGTTTCCACCTTAAAGGATCAATCCTGCTAAATTGAACATTGTCTTTCAGGGAAGAAGATGGATATTCAATGATACAAATGAATTTAATTTATTTATGATGAAAAATATCAAGAGCAGAAGCTTTCTCTCCTTTCAAAAAGTCTAGGAAATAGAATTTGAACAACTTTCCTCAGTCCACTGGTCTCTTGATGTATCTTTCTCCCCTTGTTGCTGTCATAGGGATCAAAAAGCCACAGTGTTGTCCCAAAATGCCAAATCCTTCAGCACTAGGCCTTCCCAATTGCCTCCAAAATACAAAAACAAAAACATAAAAATAATTACATGGATCTTATCTGTTCCCATGAGTTCAATGATCACCACAATGTAGATAATTTCCAACATATAAACACATGAGTATATGCATGTATATGTGATTCATATGTGTATGTATGTGTATGTGTGTGTATCCAACATTAATTTCTCTCTTGGCCTCCAGTCTTGCAGTCTTTTAGATATCTTTTTATTATTTTATTTATTATATCTTCATATTATTTTATTATTTATTGTTTTATTTTTAAAATATAGACAAAGATAGTTTCCAACATTCACTCTTGAAAAGCCTTGTGTTCCAAATTTTTCTCCTTTTCTTACTCCCACTCCCCCTCTTCTAGATAGCAAGTAATCCAACATAGATTAAATATTTGCAATTCTTCTAAATATATTTCCACATTTATCATGTTGCACAAGAAAAATCAGATCAAAAAGAAAAAAAAATGAGAAAAAAGCAAGCAAACAACAAAAAAGGTGAAAATACTATGTTGTGATCCACATTCAGTCTCTATAGTCCTCTCCCTGAATGCAGATGGCTCTCTCCATCAAAAATCTTACTGGAATTGGCCTGAATCATCTCATTATTGGAAAGAGCCACATCTATCACAGTTGATCATCACACAATCTTGTTTTTGCTGTACAATGCTCTCTTGGTTCTACCCACTTATAGCATTAGTTCATGTAAGTTTTAGACACCTTTAAATGGAAGTAATATATATATATACATATGTATATATTTATCTATTTATATATATATATCAATATCTCTAAAACTGAAATCATCTTTTCCCCAAATCTTTTCCTCTTCTGAACTTCCCTGTCCTTGTACAGAACACCACCCTCTTCCCAGTCCTCCAGGTTCTCAATCTCAATGTCATCCATAAAACCTTTCTCAAACTCACCCCACATATCTATCTGTTGCCAAGTCTATTGTTTCTATTGTTTCAGAAGGACCTAAATTTAAATCTGGCTTCAGACACTTACTAGTTGTGTGACCCTAGGTAATTCACTTAACCCTGTTCTCAGTTTTCTCATCTGTAAAATGAGCTGAAGAAAGAAATGGCAAAGCACTCAAGGGTCTTTGTCAAAAACAAACAAACAAACAAACAAACTCAAATGAGATCATGAAGAGTCACATACAAGTGAAATGACTGAATAACAATTCTACTCATACAACCACCACTCATACTTCACGGGAGTCTTCTGATTGGTCTTCCTGCCTCAAGTCTCTCCTCACTCTAATTCACCTTTAACTTAGCTGCCAAAGTGATTTTTCTAAAGTGAAGAACCAAGTTACCTACCTTCCCTCCTCCTAAATTTCAGTGGCACCCTATTGCTTCTAGAGTCAATTATAAAATCTTTTGGCAGCCCTTTACCACCTGACCTCTTCTCAATGTTCTAGAATTCTTACACTTTATTCCCTTCCACAATCTCTGGGATCCAGGGACACTGGTCTTGCTTTCCTAAATTATTATTATTATTATTATTATTATTAATAACATTTCACTTCCTAATTTTATTTACCAATTCAGTGCCTGCTGGGTTTTCCCTCCTTGCCTCAACTTCCTATCTTCACTGATTTCTTTCAAAACTCAGCTCAAATCCCACATTATGCAAGAAACCTTCCCTGTACCTTTCCACTATTAGTCCCCAATCCTATTAAGATTATCTCCTATTTACCACACACACAAACACACGCACACACTCACATATACATTGTTTATATATATTGAAATGGTAATTAGTAATTTACATCATATGTATATATTTACAATATACATATAAGTAAATAATAATTAGTAAGTTACATAGTAGGTATGTATTTACAACATAAATATATAGTGATTAGTAATTTACATGGTATGTATATATTTATAATATACATATATAAATAGCAATTTACATGGTATGTATTTACAATATACATATATAAATAGTAATTTACATAGTATGTATGTATTTACTATATATATATATATAAAACAATTACTAAATTACTTGGTATGTATTTACAATATGCATATATGTAAATAGCAATTAGAAAGTTACATTGCATGTATGTATTTACAATATAGGTATAAATGTATTTACAATATACACATATATGTAAATAGTAATTAGTAAATTACATGATATGTATATATTTACAATATACACATACATAGATAATAATTAGTAAGTTACATTGCATGCATGTATTTACAATATAGGTATGGGTGTATTTACAATATACATATATGTAAATAGTAATTAGTAAGTTACATTGCATGTATGTATTTACAATACACATATACATGTAAATAGTAATTAGTAAATTACACAGTATGTATGTTTTTACAATGTACACATATGTAGATAGTAATTAGTAAGTTACATAATATGGATGTATTTACAATATACACATATATAAAGTTATTAGTAATTTACATGCTAGTTATACGAGTTAATATTAGTACTGTAGTAGCACACTAGTTATACTAGTTGTTTCCTCCATTCCTTTGCCTTTTCGTGTTCCTTGGGGCTTAGCACAGTGCTTACTAAAAGCTTGCTGACTGACTAAATGACAGCCTCTCTGATTTAGAAGCTCATGATCCAAGGCCCCCATGGTCCAGATGGACCAAGCCAGTCACACATGCATAGAATGAGACACAGTCCTTTTGACTAACGCTTGAGAAGAAAGGTAAGACAAGGTGTGCAACACTTGGGAGGGTCTTTCCCTGATTACTCTGAGTTCTACTCATGTGGAATGGCCAAAGGCAGCTCTGAGGTATAAGTCTCCAGAAAGAGGAAGGATGAAGGGGAAGAGGCTGGTGGATTGTTGTCCTTTATTCTTGAAGAGGGCCAAGAATGACATCACTATGTTGGACAAAGTACAACGGGTCTGTGGTTGATCAGACCAAAACAAGCTCAGAAAGCTTTACTGCACTTCGGTTCACAAATAGACCAGGTGAACACCTGAAGTGGGGATGTCTCCACATGTGCACATCTCACATTTTTGTGAAGTTACTGCAGTTCTGCTTTGCTCAGACAAGTCAGTGCTTATTTGATGTGGGCAGCTCATCCTGGGTGATTATATTAGGATTAATTCAATTGGGAAGGAGTGGCCAGCTCTTCATGGTCCATGAAGTACATGTAAAAGATATTGATGTCAGAAAGAGGAAGATCAAAAAAACTAAAAATAAAAAACCCAACAAAAAAATCCCAAACACCAAAAACTCACACTCAGAACACAATTGATACAATGACCATTTTCAACTATGATTTCATCAGGCTACGGGACCCCCAGAGAGGATTTTTTTTATTTTACCAAAGTGAATCATCCACTTTGTGTAAGAGATGGAACTTAAACTTGGAATTCCAGGCTGATTTTCATCTGTCCCATATAGATAGGAATTTCATATGGATCATTGGATAGTAACTGGAATTTAACTGGTCCATTCCCTTATTTTACGAATAGGGAAACAGAGGCACAAAGAAAAGCAAAGTGATTTTCCCCAAAGTCTCACTGCTACTGAGTTGGCAACATCAGTCCGAGAAGCCAGGTCTAGACCCTCAGTTCAATGTTCTTCCCATGACAATGGATGGTAAGAATGAGACATCTGGATCCAGTTTGGCTCTGGACTTCTCTCTACTTTGACCTAAATGAATCTCATCCTGCTGACAGGCAAATATTCTCCTCTTTAAAAACTTGTTTGTGAGGATGTGTCATTCAAATGTTAAGAGGCTCTATGCAAAGGTTCTTTCTTTTCTCTTTCTCTCTTTCTCTCTTCCTTCCTTCCTTCCTTCCTTCCTTCCTTCCTTCCTTCCTTCCTTCCTTCCTTCCTTCCTTCCTTCCTTCCTTCCTTCCTTCCTTCCTTCCTT
>JAJPUD010001561.1:0-13112 GCA_023553655.1 Myrmecobius fasciatus | reverse complement strand
CTTCCTTCCTTCCTTTCTTTCTTTCTTTCTTTCTTTCTTTCTTTCTTTCTTTCTTTCTTTCTTTCTTTCTTTCTTTCTTATTATATCTCTAATGTTTGTAACTCCTAGTGAGGAAATTTCTTTTAGCAGTGTAGACAGTATTAGTCTCATAATAAATGTTTTCTGGGAGTTTCCTGGGGGCACTTCTTCCTTGAAAAAAAAATCTTCAAATTAAATGAGAAAAAATTAAAACAAGCAACCCCTTTAACTTCCTCTTATTCTCATCATCTATTTTTCCCTTCCTCTTTTCTCCAAGTCAGCTAGATTTTAAAAAGTCTCTGACATATGGGCTGTTATTTTGAATTAAGTCCCTTAAAGTAACAGTGACTTCCCATAAGACTTAGTCACAGGAGGTGCTCACAGTACCAAATGTGCACAAACCACAGAAATCAGATACAAACATCATCTCTGCTAGGTTTCTGCAGGCACAAACCTGAGTTAGAAATCTGTGCCCCATGAAATTGTTTCAGAATGTAAACTGCTGATGCCAGCAGGAGGTGGGCTCTGACTTCACCAACCACAAGCCACATTTTCAATATCTGAATAACTGCGCCCATAAGTGTCTTAATCAAAAGCTATTTGTATGATTGAGCTTTCTGGGACCACTGTGGTCCCTAGCCAACTCCCTCACTGCTATCCTAGCTATCACTTACCTAATTCTATCCATAATTATTTATTCCACTTTTCCCAATCCATCAAGGACCCAGTCTATGGAAGAAGTCTGTTGACCATGCTTTTTATATGCTTAGGTATAAAAGATCATCAGAGACTCTCAATTTCTTAATAAAAAGGGCTAGTTTGTGAAACTATTCTATCATGCATCAGGGGTTTTCAAAGTAGTAGTCTGAAGTAGTCCAAAGTCTAGAGAATGCTAGGAGTCTCCAAAACCCTTTCAGAGGGTCTACAAATTCAAAATTAGTTTTTATTTCTAATACAGTAAATATAAATATAACCCATATAAACAAAAACAGATCCTTAATAATTTAAATAATATAAAGGGATGTTGAGAACAAAAGTTTGAAAACCATTGTCATAGATCACATTATATCTCAGTCTCTTTGATCTGACCTTTGGGGTGCAAGGGAAGCCATTAAATCATAGGAGATTTATTCATTCATATAGTCATTCAAACATTTTTCTGCTATAGAGTCAAACTGGAAGAAAAGTGGCCAAGCAGAAACAGAGTCGATTAATTAATTCATTAACAGTTTTTTGTCTTGGGCCCACTATGTGCCTGGCATTGGGACTATTTAGACAATAATGAAACAAATGAATATGTCCCCAATTAAATATAAGCACCAGCTTTTTTAGGAGCTGAGTGCCAATAATAGAAGATTGGGGGATCAGGAAAGACTTAACATAGGATGGAACCTGAACTTTAAAGGTAGCTAAGTATTCTAAAAAGTAAAACTGAGGAAGGAGTGTATTCCAGGCATGGAAGATGCAAAGACATGGAAATAGGAGGTGAGATGTTGTCATAAGAAAAAACAAATGGATCCATTTGACTGGAATAAAGAGGAATGATATCTAATGGTCCCAGAATTGTAGTCCTATTTGAGGAATATTATTTTAGCAACTGTGCAAAATATCAGTTGAAGATGGAGGCATGGATGCCATGTTGGAGATTATTTGCAATAATCCAGGCAAATGGTGATAACTAAGCTAGTGCTTGTCTGAATAGAGAGAAGCCAGATACAATAAATACCAAGGAAGCATAATTCACAATAGGGCAGTTAAATAGCACAGTGAATACATGCCTAGAGTCAGAAAAATCTGAATTTAAATCTCAACTTAGACACTTATTAGCTGTGAGATCCTGGGCAAGTCACTTTATCTTGTTTGTCTTCAGTTTCTTCATCTGTAAAATGAACCAGAGAAGGAAATGACAAACCACTATCTTTGCTAAAAAGACTCCAAATAGGGTCACAAAGAGTCCAACACAACTGAAAACTACTGAACAAAAATGCATACATGCAAATAAAGAGTTTTTCTTTCTAAGTATCTTATATTTTATACATACATAATTATATATAATACACATATAATTTTATACATATATGTATCATGTAATATAATATATGTGTATGTATGTGTATATAGAGATAATGATATAGGTATAGATACAGATATATATCTATAGTACTAGTAGATTGAGGGACTAGTATTATAGTAGTCTAGTACTAGACTATAATACTAGACTATACTATATTAGTAGTATAGACTAGTAGATGAGGGAAAATCAGAAAAAGCTTCATGTTGAATGTGGAATGTGAGCAAAGTTTTAAAGGAAACAAAGACTTTGAAGAGGCAGAGATGAAGAGGGAATGTATTCTAGGCATGGGGACAGTCAGTGTAAAGACAGAAGTGGGAACTGGACCATCATGAAGGTAGAACAGCAAAAAAGACAGTGCAGATAAACTATAGAGTACAGGAAAGGGAATGGTAAAGAGAACAAGATTGGAAAGTTTGGGGCTAGTTTGTGTAGGTCTTTAAAAACCCAACTGAGTGTCAATCCTAGCAGCAGGGAGAAGCATAAAAGACCTGAAATAGAAGGGCACCTGAGCTTGCAACCAGGCTAAGGGGGATTTTGTTTGTTCATTTGTTTTGGAGTTCCACTGGGCTTTTATTGAGATTAATGAACAAAATCAAGATTTTGCCAATCATCTTTTCTGAACTTTATGAACTGAGTGAAACTTTCAGCTCAAAAATTCATATACATTCAATGCATCACACATACATCACACATCCCAACAAAGACACAGCCCCACTGGATCATGAGCTTCTAGCAATTGTGTGGAGGATGGAGTAAAGTAGGATGAGACTAAGGGTATATCTTTGTCTCAGTTACTACTTAGCCTTAATTGCTGAATGGGTGCAGTCTCAATTAAACTGAAACCTGTTGAAGACCTAAGCTTAAAAAGACCAAGGTTTCCTATTGCATCCAGGGCCATCTCTAGTTATCCTGATCTATATCTGGCCACTGGACCCTAATGGCTCTGGAGGGGAAAGTGAGGTTGGTGACCTGGTACAGTCCTACCTTACTCAAATCCAATTCCCTTGTTTGTCATGGTCATGGTCTTAGAACAAAGGACAAACAATAATAGTATTTAACATTCTAATTGACAAGCTGATAATGGTCTACACTAGGGTGATGATGACTGTGAAGGGAGAGATGAAAGGACTTACCCTGCTCACACTGATGGTCAGTGTCAGGTCCAATGTTCTGGATCATTGATGGTTCTGAGATCCTGGCTGTGGTAGATGAGGGCTCCAATAATTACTGACTCCAGGGACTGAACAAACCTCTCATGCTTGATGAAAGCTACTCTTTCTGATGGGAGGATTCCCTCAGGAAGACAAGGGCTTCATCAAACTGTGCTATGTAAATATAATGACCTATTACTGAGCATCCACAAATGACAAGAGGAACTCAGAGAAACTTTGAAAGATTTGTAAAAGTAGAAAAAGGACAATATCTACAATGACTACAGCAATATAAAGGAACAGATCACAAAAAGGAAGCCAAATTCTAATGACTGAGAAAGTAACAATGATACTGGAGATGAGAAAATGAAATGCCAGCCCTTTCCTCTCCCCCCTTCTCCTAAAAAGGTAGAAGACAAGAAGGGCAGAATGGCAGGTATAGTCATGTTATTACTTATTTTTGCTGAATTGTTTTTCTTTGTTATAAGGGAGTGTTTAGGTTTGAGGTGGAGGGTGATAACTAGAAATGACTAATATAAAAACAAAAGGTGTTAAGATTTTTTTCTAACCAAAAATAAAAATGATGAGCCTTTGTTATGAAAATCCAAGAGATTTAAAAGAGCTTTTCAACCTTCTAAGGATACCTAATTTTCTTCCAAAAAAATTTGTTTTATGGCATTAGAAGCTCATGATTTTTGAAAGTTGAGTAGGAAAGGATCAGGGACCACATTCTTTGAGATGGTGAAACTGAGGCAGGGATAAGTCCACCCCTGGGGACAAAACAGATTAAAAATAAAAATTTGTTCTAGGTAATCTGCTAAAAGATGGAACTGTTGGATGCTCCATTCCAGTAAAGAAAAACACAAGAATTCAGAGCTTGGTGATGGCTTAGCTGCTTCATGAAGCAAGAGTCTTAATCAAAGAAGGGTATAGTCACCTCATTTATTTTCCAGCTGTGTAGCAGATACCATCTTACTGTGAGAAACCAGAGCCAAGCTGAGGAACTGGCTACAACAGACTCCTGTTTCTTCCTGCTGGGACAAAGGCATTGTCTCTCTTTTGTAATCAAGCTGGGCCAGTGCCTTCGTTGCAGAATGCTTTTGGCTCCCTAGCTTTCTGAGCTGCAAATGGAGTTGTTCAGGAACCATTAAGGCTCCTTCCCAGCATCCCCAAATCCCAGAAAGTCAGACAGAGTTCAGGCAGTTTTCACTCATCCTTAGCCTATGCCATCTAAGCAAGTGGAGATGTCCCTAGATGGTGCTCCCTGCTTTACACAGCACATCATTCACAGTCAGTGGGGAAAAGGTAGTAGCTTTTGAATTTCCTGACTCTGGTGCGTTTTCAAATCAAGCTTTTTGATAACCACATCTATGGTTTCAATCCCAGACTTTAGGGAGTATGAAAAAATGGAGCAAGAAAGAAAGGAAGAAAGAGAAAGATAAGGAAAGAAAAAAAGAAAGGAAGTTAAGAAGGAGGGAAAGAAGGAAGGAAGGAAGAAAAAGGGAGGGAGGCAGGGAGGAAAGGAAGGATGAGGAAGAAAGGAAGAAGGGATGGAGGGAGGAAGAAAGAAAGGAAAGAAAGAAAGAAAAAAGACAGAAAGGAGGAAGTGAGAAAAAAGGAAAGAGAAAAGAAAAAAGAAGGAAGGAAAAAGAGAAAAAAGGAAGGAAGGAAGGAAAGAAAGAGAAAGAAAAAACTGGCATCTTGTTTCAAGAGGCAATGATCCTTCTCTCCTTCATCTTCTCCATCTCTTGATCTCTTTCTGGATCCAGTTGTGGGTTGGTAGGAGGTTCACAAAGGCATCGGTTTATAGCTGGGACCTGGTGCTTTGAAGATCAAGTAGGTTGATACCCTTTTTTCTGTCCAGTGGTATAAGATCAGAGGAGGAGGAGCATGGCACTTCGTGTGGGTGGCAGGTTCCTTGAGTTCTTGCTTGAGGGCACATACTTTGAAACAAGTTTCCATCACTTCTTCCGAGTCCTGTTACAGGTGATTGACTGGACCAGATACAGCTGACTTCCCTGTCTCTTTCCCTTGGCTCATTGAGGTGAGTTGAAAGCTAAGTACTATTTTGACATCAGGACTTCAAGTAGGACTCAAAGGGAAACATTAGCAGAGAGAATCACATTTGCTGACATGGCTCCATGTCTGCTAACAGACAAACTTTGCTGCCAGCTCAGGGCCTGCCAGCCACTTCTGCCCATTTTCATCCCTGCCTGTTCTCTTGGTGGAACAAAATGCATAGAACAGGGAAGGCCATTTAAGGCAATTTATCCCTATGCTGGTTTAGGTTTCAATAGGCCAGTAGGGAGGAGAGAGATAGCCTTGCCCTTTAAACAAAATATCCCTACAGAGGTGATCACTAGCATGGTGGCATTTCATACACATTTATTTGCTCACTCCATTCATTGAACAAACTGTAATGAACTCCTTGGAAGTACAATGCATCGTCCTGGATACTAAGGAAGATTAAAAACAAATACAATGGGATCCAGAGCCATGGCTGCATTTGCAGAGGGAGTTCCTGTGTGGAAATTCCTTCCACTGATTGATGCAGATGAGCAACTCCTTAGATTCTCAAAGAGTTGTTTGGAGGCATTGAGAAGTAAAATTAGCAGCATTCTTGCTCAGGTTACAAGCACCAGGTTTTCTCAATCGCATTTGCATTGACGCCTGTGCCTTATAGTCTCAGAGCTTCTTGGGGTCCCAAGGTTTGTCCAGGTTCTCATGACCTGCCTATCTTTCAGAGGAAGGATGCAAATCCAGACTTTCCAGGACTCCATCTGCCTCAGCAAATCATTTATAAAGACCTAGGGTCAATAGGTTAACAGAGTGACAAGGCAGTCATAATGCTAAAGGGACTTTTGACTAATAATCGTAGTGTCCAGAGTGAAGGAAGTCCAGAGTGATCTATGAACTATTCCTTAGACTTTTTTTTTTCTAGTCTCTTGTGCTTGGCACATGACAATCACTTAATTGTTTTGCATTAAAAACAAAAAAGGTTATCCTTACCTTATATTTTTAGGGAGTCACCTGGAGTACTTAGGACTTAAGTGGCTTTCCTAAAATCAGACAGCTACTGTGTGTCTGAGGCAGGATTTGAACCCAGGTTTTCTTGATTACAAACTATTCCCATCCGGGATCAGACCAAATCTCTACTTACATAACCTGATAAGAGCAGGGTTAACTAAGCATGGACATCAATATTCCAACTGCCTGACATTTTCTTTATTACTCTATCTGCAGTTATAGATTCCTTCACTTCTCCAGTTTAATAAATGGCTTTTCCAGATTTGGTTGAAACAATTAGTCCTCTCCCACTCAATCTGATGCTGAGCCTCTCAGAACTTAGGCTGGCCTTCAAACTAAGACCAGTCTCATCATGGCACCTATAGTTGAAGGATTTCATCTTGCTAGGACTTGCCATGACTTTCTCCTCTGTTTTCTTGGTTTTTGAGGGACGCTATAGAGAAGCTATGTCAGACCCATATATGAGCCATTAAAACATTAGAACATGAGAAGCAAAAAAAATACCCCCCAAATTCTTTCAGACTAGAAAAGGGGCTCTTAATTTTGAGTTTATAAATTGCTTGTTTTAAATATTTTGACAACTATATTTTAATATAACTAGTTTCTCTTGTAATACAATATTTTACTTTTTTATGATAGCTTTTTATTTTTCAAAATACATGAAAAGATATTCAACATTCACCCTTGCAAAACCTTGTTTTCCAAATCTGTCTCTCTCTCACTTCTCTCCCCTAAACAGAAAGTAATACAATGTAGGTTAAACATGTGCAATTCTTCTAAACATAATATTTTACTTTTTTGCATTTAAAAACATTGTTTTGAGAAGAGGCCCATATTCTTCATCTGACTATTAGAAGACTAAAGAAAACTCCTGGCTTGAGGGGTACGAGGGAAGGCTTAACAGAGGAAGTGGCACTTAATCTTGGACTTAAAGGATTGTGGGGATTGGGAAGAGGGCATTCCGGGAATTGGTGAACAATATAGGTAAAAGCACCAAGATGGGAAGGGGAAGATGTACATAGGGCTTGGATGATGACAAGCTAAGGAATTTGGACCTTGCTAGGTAACAACAACAGCAGTAATGACAATTATGATTATAATAATAATAAATATATGCAGCATTATATATTATATACAACATTATGTTATATATAATTTATTCTTATTTACAATTGATATATAATAGCTAACATTTATGTAGCACTTACTATAGGCACTGGGCTATTCTGAGCAGGCATTGCATTTTGCTCCTATAATGTTCTTTCTTGGTAATAAAGCCACCTGCTTCATTTTTATGACAGTAATTATTAGCACTATGGCTTGAAGAGATTTCTAGAGAAAGCCTTAAAATTTCTAGAGCTAATGTCATCAGCAGTAGCATTCTCATATTACTTGAGAAATTTGGGGATCAAGTGTTCTTGAAAAAGAGCCCCCTATAATCATGTTCTAACTATGATGTAGGGCTCAAAGTTATGTTCAGTTTCCAAGCTGGAACTCATCTGGTTGCTGTACCAAGCAGTGAACATGCAAGTAGTTTTGGAGCTATAAGTATCATAAAAATAAAAAATAAAACCAAAACCAAAAAATCCTTTTGATACCTTAATTTCCCTATCTATAAAATTGGAATAATAATGTCCATTTTTACTCATTATGAGTAGAGTAGATAAACCTGTATTCTTGCTAGTCCTTGTCTCTTATAATTTAGAATTGGACTGGGATTTACCATATTCCTGTAGCTGAACCCTTCTATGTGTTACCTCTTTCAATTAGAGTGTGAATTTTTTGAGAGCAGGGATTATCTCTTTTCTTTTTATATTTGCATGTTTTTATATTTATATTTGTCTTTTCATTCATTCAGATATTTAATGAACAGAACATAATGATCAAAATGGTAATGACATGTAAAAGAAATCAGTGTTAACAAAGAGGAATGAAATAATAAATTTAAATGTTTTCTACTTTAAATTTTTTTTAAATTCCTGTCTTCTCAGCAAAATTTCTTCCTTGATAACCCGCATCCAATGGCTGCCAGTTTGATGAACACAAGTAATTTCCCACTCAATGACAGTTTCTGCTTCATTCACCATCCCTCCTTGATCACAAAAGTGGGTCTGTCATTATTCTACATGGTGCTCTTGGTCATTGGTGCCTTTGGGAATATTCTTGCCATCTACATCACCTCTCAAAAGAAGAAGATGAATTCAACAGATCTCTACTTGGTCAGCTTGGCTGTGTCTGATGTTCTTTTTACCCTTACTCTGCCAGGAAGGATCATCTATTATATTTTAGATTTCAACTGGCCTTTCGGTAACTGGTTCTGTAGGGCAATAGCATTTGTGTTCTATATGAACACCTATGGGAGTATCTACCTCATGACATGTATAAGCATTGACCGCTATATTGCTGTGGTCCATGCTAGCCAGAGTCACAAATTTCGCCATGCTGGCTGGGCAAAATGCATCTCTGCAGGGGTCTGGGGCTTGGCATCCCTACAGACAATGCCCTTGCTCTTTCTAACCTTGACCAGGAGGATGGGGGATAAATTGAGCTGCATGGAGTATACTACTGTTGAAAGGACTGTCAACCTGCCCCTTCTACTTCTGGGGGGCTGTGCTCTAGGCTTTTTTGGGCCAGTGGGGATCATATTATTTTGTTATGAGAAAATTACCATAAAGCTCTGGAGGATAGCTCAAGAAAACTCAGTGACTAGCAAGAATGGTCACCATAAGAAGGCCTGTATAGTTATTCTGCTAGTGCTGATGGCAGTGATCACATGCTTTAGTCCTTACCACTTCACTATTATCCAGTTTGTGATTAAAAAACTACTCTATAAGTCTACCTGCACTGAGCAGAAGACTTTTAAGATATCTCTTCAGGTCACAGTATGTTTTATGAACATGAACTGCTGTATTGACCCCATAATTTACTTCTTTGCATCCCAAAGCTATAAGAAACAGTTCCTCAGGATTTTTAAACCCAGAATTTCAGCATCCTTCTTTACTGGAAAAACCCTTTCAGAAACAAACAGTAACAAGGATGGAAGAGATTCTGTGCTGAATTAGTGAAGATCACAGCCCATTGTTGGGATTATTAACCCATTTTGTTTTAAGGACATCTTTGGCAGTTTGGTGAAGCCTTTGAACCCCTTCCCAAAATAATGTTTAAATGTATAAAATAAAATACATATCATTACAAAACAAGCAAATTATACTGAAACATAATTAGGAACATATTTTTAAAAATTCAACCAAATTCATGGACCCCAAATCAAGAATCTTTGGCCTGAGCATACCCTTAGCTTGTAAGCAGTTAAGTGACACAATTGAGTGTTAGTCTTTGAATTTTGCTTCAGATACTTTCTAATTGTATGATTCTGCTCAAGTATGTATTCTTTTCTCTAAGCCTCAGTTTCCTTATCTGTAAATGAACTTAATAAAAGCATGGACTTCAATTATTTTGCAAACTCTAAAGTGCTACATAAATGCTGGCTATTGTTTTAAGACTGCTGCCCTCAATGAAAAGTAATACCAGGCTTGTGTCCACTTTAGGAGGCCTGCAAAGGCTTCCTTCCTCACTTCTCCCCTTAGAATCCCTAGTTTCTTTTAAGACTCAGCTCATGTACTACCGCCTTCCAAAAGGAGATCCCATTCTCTCCCTGATTGTTGTTGGTCAACTCTTCATAATTTTACTTGGGGATTTCTTGGCAAAGACACTGGAGTGGTTTGCCATTTCCTTTTCCAGCTTATTTTACAGATGAGGAAATTGAGGCAAATAGGATTAAGTGTCTTGCCCAAAGTCACATACCTAGTAAGCATCTGAGTCTGGATTTGTATTCAGGTCCTCCTGATTCCAGGCCCTGTGCCCTATTGAGCCATTCCAGCTTCTATTTAATCTGTAGATATTTTGTATTTCTTTATCTGTAGATGCATTTTTTCTTCCCCCCCTTGAGGGCAAGAACAATTTCATTTTCTTTCTTTGTGTCTCTGGCCTAGAACAGGTACTCAAAAATGAACAAATGAATGACTGAGTATTGAATGAATAAACAAGGCATGTGGCTTTATTACCAGGAAAAGAGCATTACAGTAGTATAACGTAGAGCAACATTACTCATAGCTCAGAGGTAGGTAAGAGGGAGCCTTGAGAAGTGGAGGAGACCTTGAGAAGTGGAGGTTCGATATTTTGTCCCCAAAATACTAGTGCTTATGAAGAACATCTCTTCTTTTTTCTAGAAGGCAAAATTCTGGAACATTTTAAATGAAAGTTTCCATCATGGCTACCCTGGGGTTGTTACTGTTCAGGAACTCTCCCCACAGGAGGCTGGGGTTTAAGTGCTTTCACCACTTGGCCCCATGATGTTCCTTTCCATGATTACTATCTGAGCTGAGTGGTTACACCATTACTTCTCTAAGGTTGGATCCAAGAATTATCCTAATAGACTCCATGGATGAGGGCATTTACACCTCTGCCTCAAGGATCCCTAGGGGGAAATAAGTCTCTCTGCCCCCATTGCTAATTGAGTTATATAGTACTACTGGCAATATGATGTTTTCCAAAGAACACCAGATGAAAAATCATGAGACCTTAGTTCTAATGTGGACTCTGATACTAACTGAAAAAAATCTTTTTTCCTTGGTGGACATCCTCATCTGTAAAGTAAAGTTAGAGTAATTTTAACTTGTGAATCTTGAGTGACACAATGGTGTCAACCCTCATTACAATTTCCATTAAAATTTTTTAAATCAAATGTTGAGATCTGTGATGTTTTGGGTCCTGGACAATTTGATTTAGGTGGCCACCATACTCAGCTTTCAGGAGTCTCTAAATTGAAACCCATGATATCAACAGATTTAAAGACTGCCAGACAAAAAGGCTCAAAACAATCCTGGAGTGACTCAAAAAGCTACTCAAAGGTCAAGTCCAAGAATTCAATCAATGCAGAACTGAGTACACATGAATTAAATTCTGAAGAATGAGTTTAGTAGGGGAAATGGATGGTGGGTGGTAGGTGGGAGGAAGACAAGATCCCTCAGATAATAAAGAAGGAAATGAAAGGGTCTAATACAATTTCAATTCAATTCAACATTTATTAAGTGTTTATAAGCATTGCTCTAAGATCTGGGAGATACAAAAATAATAGAGAAAAAGTAACTGCTGCCCTCAAGGAGCTAGCTATATTCTTCTGGATTGTAGAATGTAAGTTTGAGGCAGGGAGGTATATTCACGCTTTAACAGAAATATGAAAGGTACAGCATGAGCAGTTCAGAGGATTGGCAAAAAGTAGGGGACAGGAAAGATAGTAAACAAATAGGATTTTTTTAAAAAATGATCCCCAGGCTGGGAAAAATCAGCCAAATCAACATCAAAACATAAGATAAACAACATGTTTAGCCACTGCCATTTCACTAATCAGCTAAAATTATGTAACGTCTCATCTGTTTTCTTATCTGCTTTTCTTCTGCAAGTAAGGTTTGTTATCTCTATATTCCATTTGCTCATTTAGTGTCTGCATTTATTTGTACCCCGTGATACTGAGATGAGAGCAGATAAAATTGTCCCTGCACTGCAAAACGACTTAGAAGGCAAAGCAGGTAAGCAATAGAATCTGCAGGATGCTATTTAAGCTTATCAAAGTCACAAAGGATTTAAAAAGAACATGCAAGAAGCCTCCAAACTATACAGTTATATATACATATATACATGTGGACTATTATATATTTTGCTAAATCAACATTTAAAATATTTATTGAATAATCTCTGAGAGATGGATGGAACTAGGTAAGAGGAAGTATTTGGGGAATTTTAAGGGGGCAGCTTAGGTGGTACAGTAGAGAGAGCCCTGGGCTTTGAATCAGGAGGACTCATCTTTGTGAGTTCAAATCTGATCTCAGATACTTCCTAGCTATGTGACCCTAGTCACTTAACCCTGTTTGCTTCAGTTCTTTGTCTATAAAATGAGCTGAAAAAGTAAATATCAAATCACTCCAGGATCTTTGCCAAGAAAAACCCAAATGGGGGTCACAAAGAGTCAACGATGGCCACACAAGGAATGAATGGATTGGTGGAAAGGTAGCTTCTTTTTTTTTCTATTTATATATTTTTTTATTTTATTTGCATAACATATGTGTGGGTAATTCTTCAACAATAACCCTTACATAGCTTTCTGTTACAAATTTTTCCCCTAGATGGCAGGATATCCACTACATGTTAATTATGTTAAAATATTGGCAAATCGAATATATGTATACATATTTCCAAACTTATCATTGTTGTGCAAGAAAAATCTTATCTACATAAACAATATATCAGATAAAGGAAACACAATGTAAGCAAACATCAGTCAAGGAGTATGAGAATGTTATGTTGTGGTCCACATTTCACATCCCTCTCTCTGGGTGTATATGGCTTTCTTCAGTGAACAATTGGAGGTGGTTTGAAACATTTCATTGTTGAAGAGAGCCACGTCCATCAGAATTGATCGTCATATAGTACTGTTGTTGTCGTGTATAATGATCTCCTGGTTCTGCTCATTTCACTCAGCATAAGTTCATGTAAATCTCTCCAAGCCTCTCTGAAATCATCTCGCTGGTCATTTCTTATAGAACAATAATATTCCGTAATATTCATATACCATAATTTATTCAGCCATTCTCCAATTGAAGGGCATCTATTCAATTTCCAGTTTCTAGCCACTACAAAAAGGGCTGCCACAAACACTCTTGCACATGTGGGGCCCTTTCCTTCCTTTATGATTTCTTTGGGATATAAGCCCAATAGAAATGCTGTGGGGTCAAAGGGTATGCACAGTTTGATAACTTTTTGAGCATAGCTCCAAATTGTTCTCC
>JAJPUD010001560.1:362807-419302 GCA_023553655.1 Myrmecobius fasciatus | reverse complement strand
TTTTTTGCTTCAAAATCAGTCTAGAGGCTTCATATGTTGTTGGTTTGAGGGAAGGTTAGAGGAGGTTACAGAGACTCCTGTCTGATCTCTGCCACCATCGCTCCACCCCCGGAAGGAACGATCTTTTCTTTTTTTGATTTTAAGCAAGTAAGCATCTAGAGATATAAAATTCCCCCTAATAACTGCTTTGGCTGCATCCCACAAATTTTGGTATGTTGGCTCATTATTGTCACTCTCTTGGATGAAATTATTGATTGTGTCTATAATTTGTGTCTAATTCATTCTTTAGGATTAGATTATTTACTTTCCAATTAATTTGGGTTTATTTCCCTTTGGTCTTTTATTGCATGTGATATGAAAAATATTAATTTACTATTTATGCCTCTCTGCATTTAATTTTGAGGTCTTTACATTCTAATATGTAGTCAATTTTTGTAAAAGTTCCATGAACCACTGAGGAAAAAGTGTACTCTCCATTCAATTTTCTCTAAAGATATATCATACCTTATTTTTCTAAAATTCTATTTATCTCCTTAACTTCTTTCTTATTTATTCATGGTTTAATTTATCTAGTTCTAAGACAGCAAGGTTGAGATCCCTCACTAGTATAGTTTTATTGTCTATTTCTTCTTACAGTTCTCTTAACTTCTCCTCTAGGGATCTGGATACTATACCACTTGATGCATATGTGTTTAGTATTGATACTACTTTGTTATCTATGGTAACCTTTAGCAAGATATAGTTTCCTTCCTCATTTCTTTTCATCAGATCTATTTTTGCTTTTGCTTAATCTGAGATCAGGATTGCTACCTGTGCTTTTTTTACTTCACCTGAAGCATAATAGATTCTGCATCAGCTTTTTACCTTTACTCTAAATGTATCACTCTGCTTTAAATGTGTTTCTTGTAAACAACACATTATAGGATTCTGGCTTTTAATGTAATCTGCTTTCTGCTTTTGGGAGAATTCATACCATTCACAATCATAGTTAAAATGACTAATTCTGTATTTCTGGCCATCTTATTCACCTCATTATACTTTTCTTTTTTCTTTTCCTCTTTCCCTCCTGCCCAGTATTTTACTTCTGCCCACTATCTCCCTTAGAGCCCTTCCCCTTTCTCATATCTTTCTCCTACAACTTCTGTTTTCCCTTCTATTAGCTTCCCTCTTTCTTTCCCCTTTCCTCTCTCACTTCCCTATAAGGTGACAAATTTCTCTGTGAAAGCAAATATGTCTAATATTCTCTCTTTGAGCCAAATCTGATGGGATTAAGATTCACACAATGTTCATCCCCCTCTTTTCTTTCCCTCAATTATAATAGTTCTTCTTTGCCTCTTCATGAGATGTAATTTCCCTCATTTTATCTACATTTTCCTCTTTTTCTAATACAATCTCCTTTCCACCTCTGTTTCTTTTTTATATTATCACAATAAAATCAAATTATACTTGCATTCTTTAAGTATACCCGTAACAAAGATATCATTCTTAAAAGTTCTTTCCTTTTTACTTCTTTATGCTTCTCTTGAGTTCTGTATTTGGAAGTTAATTTTTTTCAGCTCTGGTCTTTTCATCAGAAATAAATGAAATTTATCTGTATAATTGAATGTCTATCTTCTTCCCTAAAAGATAATGCTCAATTTTGCTGGATAATTGATTCCTGCCTGCAATTCAAGTTCCTTTGCCTTATGGAATATCAGATTCCAGGCCTTTTGATCCTTGAAGGTGGAAGCTTCTAGGTCCTGGGTAATCTTGATTGTGACTCCTCGGTATTTGAATTGTTTCTTTCTGACTGCTTGCAATATTTTTTCCTTGGTCTGATAATTCTGAAATTTAGGTATAATATTTCTTGGTGTTTTCATGTTAGGGTCTCTTTCAGGAGGTGATCAGGGAATTCTTTCAATGACTATTTTACCTTCTGATTCTAGGACATCAGGACAGTTTTCCTTGATGATTTCCTGAAATATAATGTCTATCCTCTTTTTTTCATTGTGGTTGTCAGGAAGTCCAATAATCATTAGGTCTATTTTCCAATGAGGTATTTTACATTTTCTTCTATTTTTTCTTTTCTTTTTTTGGTTTTGTTTGACTGATTCTTTATTTCTCATTGAATCATTAATTTCATTAATTAATTGTTCAATTCTAATTTTTAGTGAATTATTTTCTTTAGTTACCTTTTTTAGCTCCTTTTGTATTTGGCCAACTAAATTTTTAAATGAGTTGTTTTGTTCTATGGAATTTTTTTTCCACTTCACAAATTCTGTTTATTAAGAAGTTGTTTTCTTTTTCCATTTCACTAAACCTATTTTGAAAGGAATTTTCTTCAGATAATTTCTGTATCTCCTTTTCCAAACCCTCTTGCAAAGTTCTTATTTCCTTTCCCCATTTCCCTTCTAACTCTCTTTTAAAATCCTTTTTTGAATTTTTCCAAGAGAATCTTGTGAGATGGGAACCAATTCACATCACTCTTTGGGGATTCAACTGGAGATGATCTGCTTTTAGTGTACTCAGTGTTTGAAATCTGTTGTTTTCTTTCTCCATAAAAACTATCTATGATCAAAGTTCTTTTTGCGTCTTTGCTCATTTTTTTAAAAGTTGAGATCTGCTTTTAGGGCACTGGGGAAATTATCCAAGTTTCTTCTACAGGCAACAATGGCTGTGCTGGGTCAGTGCTGGCCAACTTCCTGTGTTTGGTGGGCATGGCCAGGTCATGATAATCTGGGGTTTAGGGGCTCACTATTTACCCTTTTTATTTGTGTTGGATGTCTTACAGCTAATCTGCTGATCTACTAGCTTGCAACCAGGACAGAGTAGCCAACACTACTGTAGATTCCTCCTGGTAGATTCCTCAGTGAATTGAACCCACACCACTCTAGGTCTCTGTACTGCCTGTAGGAGCCTGTGCTCTGGCTGCCTGTGCTTGGCCTGCCTCCCTCTCTGCCTGATTAAAACAGACCTTTTCTGAAGATCTTCCAAATTATCTTCTGCTGGAAATTTGTTACACTCCAAACATTTGTGGGTTCTGTCTCTCTAAAACTAATTCAAAGGCCTGATTCACTGCCAATTTGAGAGATATGGAAAGAGCTCAGAAAAAGACATATCTCCTCTCCATAACCTTGGCTTCACTCTGCCATATTAATAACAAAACCCACAAAACCCAAATGATTATCCCAAGAGATGCAGAAAAAATGTTGGACAAAATACAACATTCATTCTTATTAAAAAAAAGTTAGAAAGCACAAAAATAAATAGAGCTTTCCTTAAAATGATAAGTAGTATCTATCAAAAATCATTAGCAAGCATCATTTGTAATAAGAATAAGTTAGAAGCCTTCCCCCAAAAGATCAGCATGTGAAGAAAGTATACCCATTATTAACACTATTATTAAATATAATACTAGAATGCTATCTATAACAATAAGAAAAGAATAAGAAATTGAAGGAGTTAAAATAATCAAGGAGAAAACAAAAATATTACTCTTTTCAGATGATATGATGGTATACTTAGAGAATCCCTGGAAATCAACTAAAAATGAGTTGAAATAATTAACAACTTTTACAATACAAAGAAGAATACAAAACAGGCTCACAAATCATAAGCAATATCACCAATATAGTTATATCTCAAAAGATGTTTTTTAAAAAAGAAAAAGGCTTATTAGCCCAAAAAATATAGCAGCCCATTTCAAGGTGGCAAAGAATTGGAAATTAAGGGAAGGTCTTTCAAATGGGGAATGGCTAAACAAGTTGTGGCATGTGGTTGTGATATAATACTATTGTGCCATAAGAAATGAGTAGGATGTTTTCAGAAAAAAAAATGGAAATTTATATAAACTGTTCAAAAATGAAATGAGAACCAGGAGAATATTGTATCCCATAACATCAATACTCTACAGTGATCAACTGTAGATGACTTAGTTATCTTCAGCAATGCAACAATTCAAGATAATTCTGAAAAACATGATGAAAAAATGCTATTCCTTTGCTGAGAAAGAACTGATGAAGTCTAAATGAATATTAAAGCTTATTTTTACATACTTAATTTATGGGTTATTTTTTGTCTGCATTTTTTTTGCAACATGGATAATATGGAGATATTTTATATGACTGCACATGTATAACCTATATCAAATTACTTGTCTTCTCATTGAGGGAAGAAGGAAGGAAGAAGAGAATTTGGAACTCAAAATTTTAAAAAAGGAAATGGTAAAAAAAAAGTTTTTCTTTAATTTAGAAAAAAATAATTAAGATGGGAGAAATAAACAGTACAGTAAAGAATTTTTAGCTCAAAGAACAAATCACAAAAATTATACATAATTTAATTGAAGATAATGATGACAATTAGTCTTCATATGAAAATTTTTAGAATGAAGCCAAAGTAGTTCTTAGGAGAAATTGTATACTGCTAAATATATTTTCATTAACAAAACAAAAAGAGAATAACAGGTCAATGAATTGAGAATACATTAAAAACATTAGAAAACAAAGAAATGAAAGTCAAAGAAGAGATGAACAAAATTGAAAATAAAAAAAAATTAATAAATAAAACTAGGAGGCTTAAAATAGTAAAATAACTTAATTGAGGAAAAAACCAAATTACCAGTATCACATGATAAAGAAAAATTCACAATAAAAAAGAAGAAATAAAGGATATTATTATAGACTACTTTGCCCAACTATATTTTGATAAAACTAACAAAATAAAATAAATGTATATTTTTTTAAAGATATAAAACATCCAGATCAACAGAATAACAAACAAGTTTCAGAGGAAAATGTTAAGTTCTAAATGAACTTCCAAAGAAAAAATCTTTGGGATCATATGGAATCAAAATTGAATTGTAGCATACATTCAAAGAACAACTAATTTCAATATTACAAAAACCATTTGTGTAAATAGTAAAATTAGAGATTCTACTGAATTCCTTCTGTGACACAAATAGCAATTTGATACAAAAGTAGGAAGAATCAAAACAAGAAAACTATAGAACAACACTCCTGATGAACACAAATACAAATTGTTTTCTCAATAGTATTTCATTTTTCCAAATACATGTGAAAATAATTTTCAACATTCATTTTTGTAAAGCTTTGTGTTTCAATTTTTTCTCCCTCTCTCCCTTTCTTCTTCCCTCCCCAAGATAGCAAATAAACTGGTACAGATTAAACATGTGCATTCAACATATTTCCATGTTATCTAATGCAAAAAAAAATAAAATATTAGTCTTAAAGAACCTATCACAAAATATTATTGCCAAGCTGAATTTGCAGCATGAATAATAGGCTGATTTTGTATTAGCAAGATCATGAATATATAAACTAACTATATTAAAGTTTTAGACAAAATACAACATCTGTTTCCGTTAAACAAACAACAAGAACAACAAAACAACACTAGAAGATATGGGAACAAATGAATCTTTTCTTATAGTGATAAATTACACAAATACAAATATACAATTGTATTTCTCCAATAGTTGACACTATAAAAAGTGTTCCAAAAACGTTATTGTAGTATGAAAGTATAATAATTTTAATTTCTTCATGCTGCATTATCATTAGGGACACTCTAAACATAATAGATATGGACTAGAATCCTTTCCAATAAAATCAGTAATGAAATAAAGATATCCATTGTTACCACTTAATAACACAATTCATGAAATGCTGATTAAAAACAATAAGACAAGAAAAAGAAAGTATGAGAATAAACATAGACAAAGAAAGAAAAAAATCACTTTTTGCAGATGAAATGATGGTTTTCTTTAAAAAAAAAAAAAAAACAACCTAAAGACACAACTACAATTAATAGAAACAATAATGTCAGCAAACCTGTAGGATATAAGATAAATCCAAACAAATCATTAGCACTCCTATATATTAACAATAAAATCAATCAGAAAGAGAAAGAGAAATTCTATTTAAAATTACTATGGAATGTTTAAAATATATGGGAACTTACCTACCAATATATTACATAAGAACTACTAAAAAACCACTGGTTACAGAAATAAAGTTAGACCTAAATAATTGGGTAAATATTACTTTCTCAGAGTAGAATATGTCAATCTAATTAAAATTATAATGTTCCCTAAATTAATTTCCTAATTCAATGCCATACCAATCAAATTACCAAAGGATTACTTTATAGAACAAAAAAAATTATACGCAGACAAAAAAGGTAAAGAAATAAAAAAGAACTAATATAAAGATGTGGGGACAATAGAATACAGCAGTGCAATGGAAAAAGTCCATTACCAAACAAGAGATAGACAAGACAACAAAAGATAAAAAGGAAAATTTTGATCACATAAAATCTTTTTCTAAAATTTGTATGACAAATTTAATAAAGCTAAGATTAAAAGACAAGCAATTACCTGGAAATCAATCTTGGCAGAATTTTTCTTTGAAAAAAATTTCAATTATAAGAGACACACACATACACACACACATACATACACAAGTTTAGAAAATCAAATTTCTAAGAATAAGAGTGATCCCTCAATTAATAAGCTGTCTAAGAGTGTGAATAGGAAATTCTCAAGAGCAGAAACCTAGGCTACCAAGTGCCATATGAAAAAAAAAAAAAAAAGCTCCATACTCTTCTAATTGGAGAAATGCAAATTAAAGAAATTATAAAACTCCACCTCATATCCAGTCACATTAACTGGAAACAAAAAGAAAATGATAAATATTGGAGGGCTTGTGGTAAAACAGCAACATTGATATACCACTGATAGAATTATAAGTAGGCACAACGATTCTGGAAAAGAATTTGAAATTATATATAAACATTATTAAACAGTACATGTCCTTTAATCCAACTATATCCTTTTATCCAGTTAAACCACTACTAGGTCTATAGTAGGCCTAAGAGATTAAAGATGAAAAATTCCTATGCACACAAATTTATTTATAGAAGGTGTTTTTTGGTGACAAAAATGCCAAAAATTAAGAATATATCCAATGATTACAGAGTGGCTGAATATGTTGTGGTATATGATACATTAGAACATTAATGAGCTTAAAAAGATAAAGAAATATATGATTTCCAAAAGACATGAAAAGACTTGTAATAATGAATTAATGAAGAGTCATATAAGCAGTAATAGATTAATTTATACTCTGACATTAATATTACAGAATTGAACACTTTTGAAGACTTCTGAACTGACAAGTGAAAAGAGTAGAAGCAGGACAATAATTTATACAATAACAACAACATTGTAAAGGCAAACTTTCTCAGTGGCAAGAATTTTGTTAAATGTTGTGACCATCCATTGATGAATCCAGAATACTATATAGATTCTGACAGAGAATGAAATATCTATATCTATCTATCATCTATCTTTCCCTACATATTTGTATACAGCCAATGAGGGAATTCTATTTTGCTCAACTATACATGTTTTCTACAAGCAATTTATTTTTGTTTTATCTTTTTTTTCAATGGGGGAAGGATGTGAAATGAAAATACAGATTTGATTTTTTAAAATTTCTTCTGTATTCAGAGGGTGGGACAGATATAATGTTGCATGCACTTTCATGTGAGATGATTATATTGTTAGTTTTAGTTAATTGTTTTACTTTGTTACAAGATCTCACAGAAGTAGAGATCTGTAAATACTTATGAAATAAAAACAAAACACATCAATAAAAGTTTTTTTTAAAAGCAAAAGGAGTTTTAGAAATATAATATTCCCAAAGGCAACAAACAAAGTCCTAAAATCAAGAATAACTTACCTTGCAAAAGTGAGTGTAATCCTACAGGGAAAAAAATTGAACCCTTAATATGCAACAGATGCCTTTCAAGTATTCCAGACTAAAAGACCAGAGTTGAACAGTTACTTTGAAATGCAAACACAAGAGTCAAGAGAAACTAGAAAAGTGAATATATTTGAGCATTTAGAAATGGCTATAAAATAATCAAGTTCTAAAAGAGGAAAGAAACCAAGCGTACCTTTGTAACCTTGATACATGTCTTCAGGGATCATAGAAAAAGTTAAAATAGGTCAACCAGAGTGACTGAGGTTGGATTCTTCTCATATAAAAGTCTTCAGAGATGAAAGAAAAGGTGATATGCTAGGGAAGAAAGGAAGAGGAAATGGAAGGAAAGTGCTATCTCACAAAATGGGAGTGGGGAATACAAAAGGATAATGTTATGAGATAATTTTTCTAAAGTGAATAGCAGTACTTGGTTCCTAATAGGCACTATAACAATGGTTATTCCTTCTCTTCTTTTTTCCCTAATGGGGGAAGGATGGGGTCTGCTGGATGAAAATGGTAGATCAACTTACTTGGCTATTGTGGCTACTTCACATAGAGGAGGCTAGGGAACTTGCTCTGAGGAGAAATGTGATGTGAAATAAAAGTACTTTGGAATTACTAGGGAATATGAAGACATTCAGTAAGTGGTTCTAGTCTACTAACCATTTGATTGGGAGGGGATTTTTCATGAGATGCATAGTCAGAATTGGAGGTATCTTCAAAAAGGAAAACTCAACTTTGGACTAGTATTTTGCCTGCTCTTTCTTTGGCTATGATGATGGTTTGACGCCTTTGCTCAAAGAATTCACTTAAAGACAGAGCTATAAAAGGAAAGGCCTTGAGGACTTCTCTGAGGCCATGTGGCCCCCTCAGTGCCAAATCTCTGCATCTGTTCTTTTTCCATTCTAGGTGAAGGGAATAGTCTCCAACCTTGTAAATTTCAAAAGGTTGAGAGACTGAGCCATAAAATCCAGGAGTTGGAGCCCAGACTGGGTTTTGCAGCCAACCAGGACAACACTGATGTCTTGAAGAACAAGAAATGACCTTCTGGATCCAGACCAGTGGAAGCTGAGATGAGGACTCATTTGGCAGTCATGCCGAATATGGAAGTGAACTTGGCAGGGCAAAGATGGTGTAGAAGAGAATATATGCCTGAAGGATTGGGGGGAAATGTGTATATATGTGTTCTTGCTATAACTTTGAAGCAAATATCTTTTTGTAAAATCTAAGAGATTTAATAGACTTGAGTAGCTATTAACTGGCTTCTAATATTGAGAGAAGTACAGCTTGTGGGCATTTAACTGATGACATTAGAAAAGAGACTCTAACAAGTGGCTCAGGGTACCACAAAACCTGAGGGGGAATGATATAATAGCCGCTTACTTCTGGGAGAGTGGGTCATATACTATAATAAAAAGGAAGGAAACTATAATTATAACTGTGAATGTGAATGGGAGAACTCACAAAAGAAAAAAGGGAAGAGGATAACAGAAAGAATTAAAAAACATGACCTCCCAATATTTTATGATAAACACAGTTAAAACGTAAAGATTCACACAGAGTAAAAATAAGAAACTATTGTAAAATCTATTATATTTCAGTTAAACTCAAAAAACAAGTGTAGCAAATATGTTTTGAGCCAAGGCAATGATAAAAAAGACAATTAAAAAATAAATGGAAATCAAATTAACAGATACCAAAAATAATGAATTAATAGCAATACTTAACATGTATATGTATATGTATATACATATATATATGTATATACATATACATATATATATGTATATATACTAAATAACAAAGCATCTAAGTATTTGACAGGAAAATCAATTGAATTGTAGGGAGAAATAAACAGTAAAACTAAACTATTAGGAGACCTTAATGTGTTCCTTTCAGATCTAGACTAATGGAAAAAAGTAGAAAAAATATAAAAGATGAATAGAATTTTAGAAAAGTTATATGTTATGGTTCTCAGACAACTACTAAAAAGGGAACAAAAAGGAATGTACATATCTCACAGTTGTGTTCAGCAATTTGATAAAAATCAAAAAAAAAATATACTGGGCCTAACTAAACTTATACCCAAATGCAATAAAGCAGGAATATTAAACAAGCTTTTACTGACTACAGTGCAATAAAAGTATATTCAGTGAAAAACCTTTAAAGAAAATAGATTAAGTAATGTAATTCTATTGGTAGGCCAAAGAAAAAAATCATAGATATAACAGTAAATTTCAGCAAAGAAAAGAATAGCAATGTTACAAAATAAAAATTTGGACTACAGCTAAAAACAGTTCTCATAGAAAAATTATATATACCCACACCAAAAAAGAAAAAGCAGATCTGTAAATTGAACATGCAATTTAAAAAGCTAAAAAAATTGATTAAATAAAAATCCCAAGATCCTCAATTAAACACTAAGTAGAAAGTCTGGATTCTAGGTTAGTTAAGTCACACAATGTATAAGGCTGGCCCTAGAGCCCCGGGTCTTCCCAGAGGAAGACCTTTGAAATTGATCTACTACTTTTACTTTTACTAGCTAGGTGACCCTGAGTAAGTCACTTAATCCAGTTTGTTTCAGTTTCCTTATCTATAAATTGAGAAATGACAAGCATCTTTCCCAAGAAAACATTCCAAAATGATCATGAAGAATCAAACATGACTGAAAACAACAAGAAATTTTGAAATTCAAAAAAGAAATTAATCAAACTAAAGAAAACTCTCTTCTTAATTGACAGATAAAACTAGGAGCCATTTTCTTTAAACCAATAAACATTTGGTTAGTCTGATTTTTAATAAGAAAGGAAAAACCCTTCTTTAAAAGTATCAAAAAGAAAAGATACCATACAAGATGAAACAAAATATTTTATAGAAATGATAAGAAACTAATTATCTACCAAAAAATAGATGACAAAGAAAACACATTACTTAACTTAATCTCATGAAAAGAAGATAAATAAATCCTAACTAAACTCCCAAAGGGGGAAAAGTCCAAGACCAGATGGATATTTAAAAAGATTCAATCAACAACTCAAAGAAAAATTAGTTCAACTGTTTCACAAACTATTTGCAAAAATAAAGGGGGAAAGGATTGTTCTAAACTCTGTGATACATATATGATATTGATACTTAAATAATAATAGTTAACAGCTAGTATATATAGTATAATATTATGTAGTAGGCACTATCTCATGTATTTGCAAATATCTCATTTGAAACTTAAAACAACCCTAGAAGGTAGGTGTTATCATCCTCATTTTATAGATGAGTAAATGAGACAAAATTTAAGTGATTCATTCAGTTAGTAAGTGTTTAATTCTGGATTTGAACTCAAATCTTCCAACTACAGACTCAGCATTCTACCCACTGTACCAGCTACCTTCCAGTGAGTTCCCTAAAGCCGGAAAAGTCAAGCTATACAAGATATCTCTAAAGAACAGTGAAAGAAAATATTAAATGCAATAATATAATACATTGCAGCAACTTCCTCAAGGATTTCTTTCTCTTAGGAAAAATGCAAAATACAATGATCTCTGTGGGATAAAATCATGTAACTGATTCTGGATGGCAGAGAGACAAAGAAGGAGAATGCAAAACCAATAGTTCCTTAGCATACTGAAACTTTTAACAAAAATTAACTGATTAAAGGCCCCACATGTGCAAGAATGTTTGTGGCAGCCCTTTTTGTAGTGGCTAGAAACTGGAAATTGAATAGATGCCCTTCAATTGGAGAATGGCTGAATAAATTATGGTATATGAATATTATGGAATATTATTGTTCTGTAAGAAATGACCAGCAAGATGATTTCAGAGAGGCCTGGAGAGACTTACATGAACTGATGCTGAGTGAAATGAGCAGAACCAGGAGATCATTATACACGGCAACAACAGTACTATATGACAATTAATTCTGATGGACATGGCTCTCTTCAACAATGAAATATTTCAAACCACCTCCAATTGTTCACTGAAGAAAGCCATATACACCCAGAGAGAGGGATGCGAAATGTGGACCACAACATAACATTCTCATACTCCTTGATTGATGTTTGCTTACATTGTGTTTCCTTTATCTGATATATCGTTTGTGTAGATAAGATTTTTCTTGTACAACAATGATAAGTTTGGAAATATGTATACATATATTCGATTTGCCAATATTTTAACATAATTAACATGTAGTGGATATCCTGCCATCTAGGGGAGGGGTGGGGAGTTGGGGGGAAAAATTTGTAACGGAAAGCTATGTAAGGGTTATTGTTGAAGAATTACCCACACATATGTTATGCAAATAAAATAAAATTTTTAAAAAAATTAACTGAATAATAAATTTATGTCTTTATACTTATAGCATGAAATGATAAAACAGATTAATAT
This sequence comes from Myrmecobius fasciatus, assembly GCA_023553655.1. NCBI lineage: Eukaryota > Metazoa > Chordata > Mammalia > Dasyuromorphia > Myrmecobiidae > Myrmecobius > Myrmecobius fasciatus. The sequence continues at coordinate 407,159 of JAJPUD010001560.1, read as the reverse complement.
TATATAGTATTAATATGTTTATAATTTACTCTTTTTTGTTTTCTTTACATAAGTATGCCACCTATGATTTTCTGCAGTATGCTGCAAATCTCAAAAAATTCTCATTTTATTGTGAATGACAAATTCACGAATACCCAAAACCATGAATGCAAAACCTATGAATGTTTAGGTATGACTGTATCAGCAAAGTGATTACAAACTTTTTAAAATGATTACACATCATGACTAGATTGAATTTATTACCACAAATGAAGAATTGGTCCAATTAAAAAACATAAAAGTAATAGGCCATATTAATAACTAATGTAATAACTATATGATTCCATCATTAAAAGTTAAAAAGCTTTTGACATAATACAACATATCTGTTAAAAATACTAAAAAATACAGGAACAAATGTATGTGGGGATACAGGACATTAATGTACTGTAGATGAAGCTGAAAATCAGTTTATTTTTTAATGATTTGCTTTTATTTCCAGTTCCAAATTCTCTTCTTCCCTCCACTCTCCCCTCCCAGACAATGAGAAGGCCTGAAATATGATAGTCAAGTCATTTTGTAAAAAAATTTGGAGTTATGCTCAAATCATTACTCAATTGCTCATAACTTTTGATCTCCTGATTCTGTCTATCCTTCAAAGAGATCAATGAAAAAGGAAAAAAGATACTTATGTACAAAAATAGTATGGTTTTTTTAGGAATAATAAAGAACTGGAAATTAAGGTTGTGTACATCAGTTTAGGAATGACGGAGCAAATTTTGGTAGAGAAATATGATGGAATATCATTGAACCATCAGAAATAATAAAAGTGATAATTTCAAAGGAACCTTGGAAGACATGTACAAACTGATAACAAGTAAACTGAGCAGAAAAATCATTCAAAATAGCAAATGGTAAAGAAAAAGCAACTTTGAAACATTTAAGGATTCTGATCCGTATAACAACCAACCCCAATTCCAGAAGACCTATAATGAAATATGCTATCTATCATTTGATAGAGAGGTGAAGGATTCAAGTTGCATAATGAAACACAGATTTTTGGACATAGAGAATGCTAGCACTCATTTTGATTCATAATTTACATTACTTATTGTTTACTATGCTTATTGTTATAAAGGTTTTCTTTTTCTTTTTTCCAATTTGAGAAAGGTAGACTGAAGAGGGATGTTAGCCTAGTTGTGGAGAAAAAGAAAAAAGGTCACTCAAGACAGTTTTTTTAATATATGGATGAGAACATGAGGAAGACTAGAATGAAATACAGCTAAATAGCACAATTTTGAAACCTAAATATTGAATTTATTAGGTTCTTTAAAATAAGAGAAATCTATATAATAGAAATTCTATTTCATATATAATCATTTTTGTATTTTATTTTCTATAGAATATGTTCATGTTATTTGGTGCAAATTGAGTTCAGAATTGGATGAAATATGTAGTTGGAAAATATTAAATTTTTTCTATATTCCACTTTTACTACTACCCACTTAACTATTGCTGGCTTCTTTATTCTCTTGTTGGAGAGTTTCTTGTGGAAATATGCCTATTTCTTATATATTGTTTTTTCAAATAAATTCTCTTCTTTAACTTAATTATGGCACTCACATGCTATTCTTATATATTTGAGTCACCAATAACGATCACACTGTCCTAGTTTTCTTTGACTTTAAGAGGAAGTGTTTTTTCCTACTGCTTTCATCTAACTCATAGACAAAGCCTTTCAAAACTATCTTTTCAAGGATTAGAACAACAGTAGGTGTCCAGGTAAAATAGTTTGATTTTTTTTTCTTTGTAGGTTTTGAACTTTTACTTTTTGTTACCATAATTCTCCCCTATATAGTTTCTCATCCTAATTCTTTTCAAACTATTGAAGAGATCAAGTAGATAGCATATTGGTAATGATGGCATGTTTCATTTCCGGATGAACCAAGTCAATTCTACTGCCATATTGCCACCAGCTTGATCAGAGTTTGAATCTTAATGTATGCATGATTTGCTCCTTGAGATTTATATAAAAACTGGTATGGTAAAAAACTGAAAAGGGGCACAAAAACATGTAAGTTATCATTCACTTATTTGTCTCCTATTTCTTTCTTTCTTTCTTTCTTTCTTTCTTTCTTTCTTTCTTTCTTTCTTTCTTTCTTTCTTTCTTTCTTTCTTTCTTTCTTTCTTTCTTTTGCTTTTTTCTGAGGCAATTGAGGTTAAGTGACTTGCCCAGGGTCACACAGCTAGGGAATGTTAAGTGTCTAAGACCAGATATGAACTCAGGTCCTCCTGACTTCAGGGCTGGTGCTCTATCCACTGAGCCACCTAGCTGCTCCATTTGTCTCCTATTTCTATAAATTATTAGCTTCAACTGTTCAAGGTAGGATTATAACATTTTTTCCAATAGGCTAAAATCTTAAAGGAGGGATGAAAAATATTTCTTCTCCTGCTAATATTAGTGACTCACAAGCCCTTCCAAAAACACAAAGCACATAATAATTAAATAAATAAAATAATTTAAAATTGAATAGAAAATATAAACTTTAGTCAATAAATGTAGCAGATATTAAAATATACTTTATTTCCATAATAAAATATATATTTCATTTACATATTATGGACAATTAAGAAAAGATGATTGGAGCTATGAAAAGGATAAATAATAGGACAGAAATTGTCAAAAAGAAAGAGGAAAAGATCAAATGGAAGGAAAGAAGTAAAAAAAAAATAGAGTGCCAACAAATCATTACAATATCAGAGATCAATGTGTTGTGTATCATGTACTTGGGCTATGGGCATTAGAACAGGGTTATAATGAGCAATGGACAAAGAATTATGAAACAACTATGGGCATCTATGGGGGATTCAGGAAGAGGGGCTGAAAAGGGGGCTAAGTGGGAGCTTCCCAAGGAAAGAGGGAAGGAAGTATTCTCCCTGATTCCTATTTAGAGAGAGAGGAGGCAGGGGAGGAAGAAGAAGAGGAGGAGGAGGAGAAAGAGGAGGAGGAGAAAGAGAAGAAGGAGAAAGAGGAGGAGGAGAAAGAGGAAGAGAAGGAAGAGGAGGAGGAGAAAGGAGAAGGAAGAGAAAGAGGAGGAGGAGGAAGAGGAAGAGGAGGAGAGAAGTAAAAGAAGAAGAAGATGATAATGAAGAAGAAGAAAAAGAAGAAGAGAAGGAGAAGAGAAAAGAGAAAAGAGGGAGGGAGGGAGGAAGAGAGAAAAAGAGGCAAAGAGAGACAGAGATAGACAAAGGAGAGAGAGAAAGAGAGAGAGACAGAGAGAGACAGAGAGAGACAGAGAGAGAGAGAGAGAGAGAGAGAGAGAGAGAGAGAGAGAGAGAGAGAGAGGGAGGGAGGGAGAGAGGGAGAGAGAAGATCTATGGGCAAGCCACTTACTTATCAGTGTTCTAAGAAAAACTCCTGTACTCTAAGATACACTGAAGTTGCTAACCCATAGTGGTACAAGGATGTCCTTCACCAGGGAATTCTTTTTAATAGTGAAATAACAGATGCTGTTCCTAAAACTATTGATACTCTGTGGGTGCCAGACTCAGTAATTTCTGTGCTACTGAAGGGATGGAACTATTATCAATATTTTTATGTTTATATGTTTTATATACCCATATACTTAGAGTCATATAAAAATTTCTCAGGCAAAAAGGGGCTTCAGGTAGAAAGAATTTAGGAAACTCTGTCTTAAGTCAAAACTCTGGTTATTACACTTTAGTTATATTAAGGCAGTAGATTAAGTTAACAATTGTTATAACTGGCTTTTACAATTCCAAATGGCTATACAATACTTTAGAAACAATATCTTTGACTTTAGGGAAGTTCATTTTTCTTTTTCTTCCCCTATTTCTCGATCTACTAGTATCCTAGTACACTTCCCCCAAAAAAATTACTTTATGTTTTGCATATCTTTATGTATGCATATATTATCTCTCCAATATGTAAGTTTCTTGAAGGCAATAATTGTTTCATTTTTCTCTTTGTATGTACAGTGCTCAACACAGAAGAGATGTTTAAGAAATATTGATTAACTGAAGACATTTAAGGATGAAATGGAAGGATATAATTCAGAAAAATGGCAAAAATCTGAAGTTTTTTATACTGAACTCTTCTCTCCAAAGAGGGTGGGGCCACCATACATGTACATTCACGTCATAGTCCCCAATGTGATTATGAGGAAAGTTGAAAATGAAACTAAAATGAATAAAGACAGGAAAAATGTGGATTAGAGAAAGATTTAATAGAGGAATCTGTGCTGAAGGTTTGCACTTGTGAGGATATTGATATTGATTCATAAGGCATTTGAAGGTGGGAGGAAGAAGATATTAAAGACACTGAAAAAAATCCCCTATCTTATTAATACTTAAAAAGAAAACTAAAAAAGGGCCACTACCATGAACCCACATTATGTTCCATTATATTAAATATATATGTACACATTCATTATACATGTGTGTATATGTATACTTGCTTCCCACTTTACAAAAAAATTTTATGAGAATAATCTACATGTGCATGAAGGGCATCCTTCATGAAGATATTAATAGGGAATGAGTAGCTTTCATAAGTAATTTCTACAGTAGAATACATTTTTATCACCACATAATTAACATAAAGCTATAAAGGATACAAGATCTCATTGTACTTAATATTTGTTAATGTTTTTTTTAAATTATGTGATTTAGCATGAAACTCTTCCATGAAGGCTGTCTTTCATCAAGGTATCTTCCATGGACATATCAAAATTATTTGACATTCTTTGAAAGTTGTAACACAAGAAATAACTTTGTTCAGTGACACACTCTGAGCATTAATACCAGGCATACATAAAATAGGATGATGTGCACTTGCCAAAGTGTGGAGATCTACAACAGAGTCAAAGTAGAAAAGAGATTCTCAATAAATATTGAAATACTTCCTCCAGATACTATGTCCATGGATACCATTTGTGTCAGTTTTATCAAATCTTAGAATAATATAAACTTCCTTAATTAGATCTGTAACCATTCCAAAGAATTTGGGCTTACTATTTACACAGAAAAACCCAAGTAGATTAAGAATGCCTATTATTTGGAGCATAATATGTACTTAAACAGACAACCTAAAGAACTCACTCATCAATGTGCCCATACAGAATTTTTGTAAATATTTGTAAAACACTTAAGCACAGTGTCATAGGTGCTTAATAAATGTCTGTTTCCTTCCTTCTTGGAAAGGTAGACTGGTGATATATATATATATACAGATAAATATGTGAGTACACACACAAATACACATCTTAGTGCAAATGGACAATGAGTTGAGCTCAGAATTAAACAGGAAGGGAAAAACAAAGCTAGTCTACATTCAGAAAATTGCAAAGTTCCTTCTATCATTGAAAACCTTTCCCCAGAAACAAACACCCATCCTTTTAATACTAACTTTTTACTAATGTTGAGTGTCACTCAGAGAGTTAAGAGAGGTTCAAAGTGGGTATAAATAGGCTGTATTACTTGACAAATAAGGAACTTAGAAGAACTAAAATTAAAGATGTCCTCAAAGAAATGGAAAATGGAAAAATAATGAACAGGTCATGTGGTACGAACGGAAGATAAAGACAGTCTCTATGCTTGACTTTTATCTTCATAATGCCCAGACAAAATGAGGAAAACCTTCAGTACAATGGACAAAACTATATGTGGAGAACTTGTGGGAGAGCAAAGATAAGAGTTACATAAGAAGGGTAGGTATGGATGGGCTACTGGAAGAAACATCTACATGGATGAGATCCATTTGAATATTGGAGAAGCTCCTGGGAATGAATGGGAGGTATTTGACAAAGCAGATGTGTGGTTTAATCTAGTTTAGAATATATAAGAAAATTCAATAGGGGGAGAGAAAGAAGGCTGTCACAATAATATGGAAAGAGAGTGTCCATTCCAAAAAAAAAAATTGCACAAAAACAAAGCCTATTCAAACCAATCAGTAAGTCAACCCAATTAATAAACATTTCTTAACCATCTGATTGTGCCAGGCTAAGTGCTAGGAAGATAAAAAAAAAAACCATACAAATAGAACAATAACTATTGCTGTCAAGAGCTTATCATCTAATAATGGAAGACAATACACAAAAAAAGAATCAGAACAGTTGTTAGGGTTAAAGTGGAGGGAGCATGATAGAAAAGTCCAAAATATTTAGAAGAAGAAGAAGGATGTAGAGAAGTGGGGGGGGAGAGAAAAAAAGAGGAGAAGGAAAAAAGACGAGGAGGGGGCAACAGAAATGTTACCATTGTAACAAAGTTCCCATTCCTTTTACTGAGAAGTTTACCATATTTTTATCAACCAGTGCTCAAATTTATCTAAATCAAATGGCAACTGATTTACTTAAAACTAAATTTTAATGGGACTAATTTGGGGGAAAATTTGTACTTCAAAGGTAACATGAGTTTAACAATGTTAATTATCTGGAAATGGTGATGTGCTTTCAGGGATTCAAGAATATATTGCCATTTTCAATCAATTTACCTCCCGAAACTTAATAGTTCTGGAAGCAGAATCCCTAAAGAAACATGAATCAACTGGGTTATTTAGCAAATATATTTTGTAAAGGCACAAGGGAGGTTATGTATAAAAAAATGTGTAATTTATATATAAAGAAGAGTTTGGTTCTCAGAAAAATTCTTTCACTGTTGGTCTAACATAAAACACTCTGTCCCTTGATATGGAGCATAATATCTTAGAGGTAAGTCACCAAAGAAACATGTAAAGAATAAGTGGATGGATAGAGTACCAGTCCTGAAGTCAGGAAGACCTGAGTTCAAATCTAGCCTCAGACATTTAACACTTCCTAGCTGTGGGACTCTAGGCAAGTCACTTAACCTCAATTGGCTCAGAAAAAAAAATAAGTGGAGAGAAAAAGACAATGGATGTTAATAACTTTTCCTTGACTTTTCAGAAGTAGTGCTGTAGTGCCCAGATGAGATTTTCCATCAGGCTATAGAAGATAGCACAAGGGTGTTATTTTTCTTAAGTAAGTCTTCAATGAATTTCTTTTACAAAATTATGATTATTACAATGGAATAATGATGACAATTCAATGCTTTTTTTGGGGGGGATTCTCTGAAATGGTTGGTTAAAGGCTTAAAAATGAAGAAAATTGGAGAGGCATGAGAAGAAGAGGAAAAGATATCTGGAACCAGACAGATATGGATTCTAGATACAAATGGTAGTTTGGGGATCTAAAATAGTCGTAGTTGCAAAACTTTATTTTTAAAAGAAGCAGCATGTTAGTCACTCATGAAAGTCATAATTCATGAAAAAAGGTCATATTGGCTTGGGCTCAATTCCAAAATAAGCAAAAAGAAAAGATAAAGTAAAGAGAAGGAATGAAAGATCATAGAAAAAAAAAAGATTCAAGTGGTAGAGCAGAGGGAGAGAAAATAAGAAAATAGCATTAATTAATAAAATTAAAGCATTCCAAATAGATTAGATGTCACTGTTTAATACTCTTCAAACTGATTAAGGAGTTTTGATTAGATCTATTGGTTAACTGACCTCGAAGTTCCACTAGACCAACCTTAGAACCACTGGACAGCTTCCTAATGAGAATGTTCTTGTTTAGTCTCATTTCCAATGAAGGTTGTAACTATTGAAGTCCACGGGGGGTGGGGGGGGAGGGGAGGGAAGAAAAAAGAAAGCAACATTAAATGAAATATCATTTTAAAGAGAGGCTGTTGAACCAGGAAAAAAATTACTTGAAAGCACTGTCAGAATTTCCAAAGCAACTGAAAAATCCAAACTTGTTTTGGTTCTAGTGGAGATAACAGATAATTTAAGTGAAAGGTAGAAGAATAACAAATGATTCTGGGGAATTTTACTTACAGTTTTTGCAGAACATATCTTTGATTAGGGAAAGAAATTAAATGGCAAAAATTCACAGATTACATTTTTGTCCTGGAGAGACAATCATCATAGTCATGACCCTCTAAATTGTAAATTAAATTCAGGTCAACTCTCTAACATATCTAATTCTGATGTTATTTCTCCAAGCCTATACATTCAATTGTCAGAACTCATAAGTTTAAGAAAAAACATAGAAAATCTAAATTCACAGGTTATTGAAAAACTTTATGTTAACCATTAGTTTGACCTCCTGCCCTGTCAGCTCTTTATGATGGCTGCTAACCAAATAATTATACATTTAACTATCTTGAGGTACTATTTGTTCTTTAGAAATTCAATTTGCCTAAGACATTTGTGTTGACTTTACTCACAGTCATTATTTTACTGATTAATTCTACCAATATCCTTTCTTCTTGACTTGAGGGGAGCTCAGTTGGTGAGAACAAACATGAGGAACAGCAGGTTTGACCTAGGCAGTGGACAGCTGGCTTCTTTGATATTCCTAATTCTAAACTTGTAAAATGAACATTGTTAGGTAAAAAAGGGAACTCAAGGAAAGTGGAGATGAACTGCCACAAATCTATCACATTAAATGAAGAGACTGCAAGAATATTGTATCAAAGTATAGGGAAGACTACTCTGTTGCAGAAGTTTCTGAATATATAGAGAATGAACCTGGGCCATAGCCACAAATCTTAACTGAGCTACAAAAGGGAAAGAGGAGCATAATTTATCAATTACCTGAATAACAGAAAATTGGCAATATGTCAACTTTCACTACCCATTTTTTCTCACTATGCTTTTTTCCCTCTGTATGATCTTAAGTCCTAGATACCACTCAAGGATGAAATATCATTTTCAAAACTGAGCCATGATTCATTCTGGGTTCACAGTATAGTAAAAAAGGGATTCTCCCACTTAGCCATATGGGCTCTTTACATTATCAGGTTCAAAGTCAGACATTATTCCATAAAATGTGAGCTATTCAAATTTAAGGCAATACACAATGTTCTAATCCCTTGCTTGTTTACTTAACATGGTTTAAAGACTTACAAATATTTTCTTTAATGTTTGATTATATCATTAGAACTCACCACTTATATACAACATAATTATATTTGTAGTATGATATTTATTAAAATAAATTTCAATTTTACCCTTTAAGAAAATGTGTCATAAGTTTGTACATATGTATATTTATACACAAATGTTGTTGTTGTTTGTCCTTTGTTCTTGAAGAGGATCATGACATCAGGAAGGTGATACCATGATATACAGGTAAATTGGATTTGCTGTTGTTGTTGTTATTGTTGTTGATTGTCCTTCTTTCTTAAAGAGGGCCATGACATCAAGGAAGAGATGCTGTGGCATGCAAGTGAATTGTATTTAAGTGAGGGAGGGTTGTGCAAGGTCACCTCACTTTCTCCTCCAGAACCATCTGGGTCCAGTGGCCATATATAGATCAGAAAGACTGGAGAGAGCCCTGGATAAAATAGGAGACCTTGGTCTTTTTAAGTTAAGGTCTTCAATAGGTCTCAATATGACAGGCTATACTCATTCAATGATTAAGGCTAGGTAGTAATTGAGGCAAAAAAATCTTTCACCTAATCCAAAAAAATATATGAATAAATAAATGAATGAGTAAATCTGGGAGGGGAAGACCTTCAGAGTTTCTGGCCAAAGCAGAAATAGGGCTTGGTCTAGGTAGGATGTATTGGTGGTCAATTAGAATCAGATTGGTTTTGGTTTAAGGCCAGGTTCTTAAAAAAAAATCTAGACAGTAAACCCCAAAGCATATTAGGAGGGTTCAGAGGTGCAAAAGAAAAAAATCAACTACAAAAGAAGTATAGGGAAAAGGATAGAGTGGGAAGGAATGAAGGATGGAAGAGATGGAGGAAGGGAGGGAGGGAAGAAGGAAGGGAAGGAGGAAAGGAGGAAGAAGGGAGTATCTGGAGACAAATAAAATATAGAAACAAAAGATTATAAATTTAGAGCTGGAAAGAACTGGAGTAATAATGTAGTCCAACTTCCCATATTTTATAAATAAGAAAACAGAATCACACATAGAATAACTTGTTTACAATTATATGGTTTTAAAGTGAAAAAGTCTTAACTAAAATTCACTATTACTTCTATTGTTAAAATAATATCATACTTGGAACAGAAGAAAAAGTAGTCCTTGATGTTATCTGATGGATCTTAATTAGATAGCATCAACAACCAAACGGCTTATATAAAGATGAAGGTTGTCAGGGAGAAAGGGAAGAAAAAATTTAAGAAATAAGATGAAGCTGACATCAATCATTTGTCTGCTTCCTCAGAGTTTTAGTTACATATTTAAGGATGGAAGAAATAAAGTATAGGCTAAAATGAAATTTGCATATTCTTATAGCAACTATGCATGTTGACACTGAAGTCAGCAAGACCTCTATTTAAATCTTGCTTATCCCTATGTGAGGTGTGACCCTGGACAAGTCACTAAAATTTTCTCAGCCTCAGTTTCCTCATTTATTAAATATGGATGGCACTGCCTCATAGGATTGTTGTAAAACTCAAATGAGATAATATATGTAAACTTCTTGTAAATCATAAAGAGCTAAATAAATGGTCATCATGATGGTGATGAATTTTTTAACCTGCTTTCTCTTATGAATCACAGAATTTGATATGTACATAAGAGATTTCATATAATCAATGGCAATTTTTATGTAGAGCAATTTTTTTTCTTAATAACATCACTACTACTGGGTAAAACAGAACAAAACAAAACAAAAAACTAATCCATCCTGGAAACACAACAGTGTTTCAAAAAGTACTTGTTATTCTCTTCATTGGGACACTGGCAATGAGAAGAAATCAGGACATACATCCCTCGTTTTAATTTTTTTTAAGCCCAATTAAAGTTAACACCTACAACCTTTCTTCTCTTGTGTTTTCCAAATATTTTTAGACATTAAACACAAACTGCTGATTGCAAGCGAATTCGAAATCTCTTGCTGTTACACTTTGCCAGTGATAAAAGCTTTGTCCCTGGGGAGCTGTTCAACATTTGGTCACATGATACAAAGTATGTTACATGAACCTTTGTCCCATTCGAAGGGCTTCTTTTAATCCGATTGTCCAAATACAGCCTGACATCATTATCCTAGATCTCATGACCACATTGCACAAGCATAGACAGCAAGTGCTGAAACAAGAGTATAAAACAAAATGCCAAAAGGGAAAAGAAAGGACTACTTCTGAACCATTCTAAAATCAGGGGAAATGGCTTATACTAAGAATACTCTAAAAATTTTTATTAATAATAATAATAATAATTAATATTTAACTACCTATGCACTCCACTTTCTGCATAGCTGAATTCCAAACCACTAATACATTCCAAAGGAAGGATAACCAATCTTATTAGGTTTGGTTCAACCCTGGTGGCTTTTCAGCCTAGTGCCAGGATGCCTCTGCAGAGATGTCCTATTATTCCATCTACTACAAAAGAAGTATAGTGGGAAAGGATAGAGCATTATACACTTCCTTCACCATGACGAAACTTTAACATTACTTATGGACTTTATTCTACAGAACCAGAGGATATTTTGAGTGGAATGAATAGGATTCTAAACTCATTTTAGGTACTTGTTAAGAGTACAAATGTCTTCATTTTCAAATTGCTTAATTTTAGAAGTATTTCCTAGGGTTTTTTTGTTGTTTTGTTTTGTTTTGTTTTGTTTTATGCAAGTTTGGGTCTCTCTATATTGTCCAATCTGGAAGAGCAATAGCTACTCCCAATACTAACTAGTATAAGAATACTGACTTACTCCATTTCCACACTAGGTCAGTTCTCCCTTCCTTAGGAAGTTTGATGGTCCAGGACATCATAATGAATTCTCAATCAGCTTAGTCCACAGCAGCTCAGAACTTTCAAATTCAAGCAAATCCATCAATCACAGCTTCTACATGAACAAGGATTACAGAGGTGGTACTATATCTATCTTTTCCTCCACCTGTATTTTAAAAGTGAATTCCTAAATGAACTCTCCTACCAATACACATTGGAACTGATTAAAAAGAAGTTCACTTACTATCTAAATTAAGTAAGATTCTTTTTAATCCATCTTTATGGAAAAGCTCTGGGTTTTTTTTTTTTGTTTTATTATGTCTCCTAAAATAGAGAGTGATACGTTGCATTTTGTGTTTGGTCTATTGCTTCAGAATTTTGCAAAGATGATGTCATCAAAGTACTGCTTTATTTGCTAATACCTCTTGAGCATCCCACCAAATGTGCCATTAAATTCTTTTTGGTTTCCTCAAAGTTATGCGCAGGTTGTTGAAGGCAAGTCAGTGGATACTTATTCTGGCTTTGTAAGTTTGGTTTTTAACAGAAGATCTTACATGCAAATAAATTTTAGCCTGTATGCTATTTTCTGAATGATGGATTGAGACATGATTCCATTCCACTTAAGTATTTAGTAAAATACTTACTATGTATCAACTACTGTATTAATTCCTTGGAGGAGAAAAAAAAATATTCAAATACGCTGACAATTCAGGATATGTAGTCCTGGAAGTAAATAACCTAGAAGATGGCTAAATAATTCAAGTTCAAAGGTAATGATTATAATTGTACTAAAGATAGAAAATAACCTTAAAATAAAGATACCTAATATCCATCAAGCAGTTAGATCTCTCAAATTCCTCTTTCTTCACCTACCTTTGAAGTCCTAATTAAGGGAATTGCTCTAATTTCCATCTTGAAGAAAGCACTTCTATTTCTCAAATCAAGTCAAGTATTTACTGAGCATCTACTATGTGCCAGCACTGTGCTAAATATTAGGGACACTGTGCTCCATAGGAGAGACAACAGGCAAACAACTATGTACAAATTAGACACAAAATAAAAAGGAAATAATCAAAAATGAGGATGCTAGCAGCAAGGGAGAATGGGAAATCTTACCCTCTTGTGAAAGGTAAATTCCTGGTATGTTTCAGATGCATTTTCCCCCCACAGTTGTGGAAGGACAAAAGGCAGAAATTTCCCTTTCCATCCTGCTTTAGGAGGACTCAACAATCTGTACTAAAGGTGGGTGATATTACATTTTCCCAATTCAATGGATCTTCTAGTGCAAGGTAATGACTGATGTAATACCAAAAATCGGAACTGCCCAGGGCCACCACAGCAAAGTCACTATTTCTTTATTGTGTATAAGAGTTAATTGGAGCAAAGCAGATAAGAAGACCTAAGCTTCTTAGGTGCAACCAGTACCTGAATGAAGTTGATACAGGTTCTCCTAATACCACCAGTTAGTATTTCCTGCCTCTTTCACCAAAAACTCCGAAGAGCCATTCAGGGAAAGGACATGGAATTTTTGTTCTATTAGAGATCCCTGTGACAAGGCCTTCCCCTTTTCCCATGGGGGCTAAATAAGTACTTTCTCTCAATGCCATCCAAAGACTCAGTATTACCATTAAATCAGTGAGGGGGGTCCTCTTTCTTCCAATTTAATACATACCCACCAAAGTTATGTAGGGAAATATTCACTCTCCTCATGCTATTAGAAAGTAAAAAGTCTACCAATGATACCTCTTGATCTCCCAGGCCCTTTCCAGAAAGTTGTTATTCAAAACCATCCCAACAAAAAGAAAGCTCAACAAATTATAACAAACAACCATTCAAATGAATGTATAAAAGCACCAAACTCCACAAAACCAAGAATGGTAAAAAAATTTTTACCTCACTATCCTCTGACCTAGTTAAACCAGGTCTCCTGAATCTCAGCCCAATATTTCTCTGCAACATCATCACTGTCCAGATGTTAAGTAGGATTTCAAAGAATATATAAAAGATTAATAATAAATCTTAATATTATATATATTACATATTATATATAATATATAAAATACTAATAATAAATAAAAACCTAAAAAGTTAATTTTGACTCAGGTTGTGTCCCTTCTAACTGAAATACAAATATTCTCCTCTCTAAGGTTATACTCAAAGTAGAAATACACATTTTTGAGATCCCAAAAAAGAATGTTTTAGCAAGAATCCTAAGCAAGAATTATACACATATAGTATTTATATTCAAACACAGATATATACATATATACATATATGTGAGTATGTATATAGTATGTACATGTGTGTGTGTGTGTACACATATATAATTTTTATATACATTGGGTCTTTCTATATTGTCCAGTCTGGAAGAGCAGTAGCCATTCCCAATGCTAACTAGTACAAGAACACTGACCTGCTCCATTTCCACACTAGGTCAGTTCACCCTTCCTTAGGAAGTCTGATGGCCCAGGACACCATAAGGAATACTCCACCAACTTAGTCCACAACAGCTCAGAACTTTTAAATTCAAGCAAATCCAAAAATTACAGCCTCTACACGAGCAAGGATTATAGACATGTGATACTACGTCCATCCTACCTCCCCTGTATAATAATATAGTATGTCATGTGTATATATATATATATATACATGCACATACATATACATACATATGTATATATGACATACTATATTGTTATTTGAGTTCCTTAACAGAATTTCCTATATTTTATTAATTTTTAAAAGCTACAGATTTAATAAAAGCAAATAGATTCACTTATGTAGATTTATAGGAAGCAACAGAGCATGCATATTCTGGCTAACTTTAGGTTGGGATAATTGAGGATAAAAAGTGAAAATCAATAATCTCTTTGGCACCTCAGTGAATTCTGAACTCAATCAGGTATCATCTGATTAAGATTTCTGGTTACAGAATTCATAACTTAGTGGAATCATGAATTCTTGATTTGTGCTACTGGGCAGCAGATTAAAGTGAGAATGAATATTACAAGGTTATTTTACTATTCAATAAGAGCTGTTTGCTTATACTTCCACCCTTGTTTCATTCTTTGTTTTCTCATTCTTACACATTTTGAATGTTTTGGGCATTTACATATATACATATACATATAAATATAGGTGTCTGCGTGTGCATGTATACAAAATTTAGATTAAAGTGACAAAATCTCTTCCCATAAGCTATATAGCTTGGATAAACAAAAATTTCAAGTATGCTTTATTATGTTTATTTCGCTTATTTATTTATTTTGGTCAATTCTAAGCTTGCAGAGAAGAATGAGAAAAAATTTAAATTGAGCACTAAGGAGAATGAAGACAATTCTGATTTTCACACAGGATCTTCCCCATCTCTTAACTCCCTCTATTTGATTTTTTTTACATTTGATTTTTCTTTTATTTTTTCTCAATTAAAATAAACAAAATTTTTAAACATTTGCTTTTTAAAAATTTTTAGTTCCACGCATTGTATAAGGTATCCCTAAATATATGTGTTTTCTCCAATAGGATGTAACCTACTTGAGGGCAGAGCCATAAATAATTGTTTTTGTATGCCCAGCACTTAGCACAGTGGAGGCATCTAGTAAATGTCAAAGAATTGATCTCAACTCAGAATTCAACTTAGTTTGTCATCTCCTCCATCAAGAGCCTTACTCAATTTCCTCCAGTTGGATAGTGCTGATCTTCCTCAATCATCTTTGTTATTATATTTGTACTTGTGATGTGGAGCAGGGAATTTAATCAGTCCATCCTGCTTCCATTGTCAGAACTTTAATCTAGGTACGATAGGCTGATTAAAGTTCCTGCTCCACATCACACAAGTGGTATTTTTCTAACAATCAATCAATAAACATCTGTTAAGCATACTATGTGCCAGGCACTATACTAAGTGTAGGGATAGAAAAAGAGACAAAAGATAATCCCTGCCTTTAATGAGATCACAATCTAATATATCTAATATAAGGAAGGAAAGAAGGATTGATTAAATACCTGCTATGTGCCAAGTAATATGTTAAGCACTTTACAAATAATATCTCATTTGATCTTCACTACAATGCTAGAAGGTAGGTGCTATCATGATCCCTGTTTTGTGCAGTTGAGGAAACTAAGGCAAACTAATGATTTGCCCAGGATCACACAGCTAATAACTGAGGCCAAATATGAAAAAGGTCTTCTTAATTCTAAGACCAGCACCTTCTCACTTACTGTCTTTAGAATGTAAATTTTTTAAGGTAAAATTTGTTTTATTCATTGTATTTATATCCTTAGACCCTCTCATAATGCCTAGCACATAGTAGATGTTTAATACCTGTGGAACTTAAGCAGTTCATAAAGGGATTATCTTCCAATAAAGGATAATTTTTTATGGGAAAATCACACTTATTTCAGAAGGCAATTACCAATTTATTTTGGTCACATTACAGGTAGCATATCCAGGAAATGTTCACATGCAAACATTGGCTAGAAGCTCTAACTTTTGGTCGAGAAGTTCACATACTGCTTGTTGGACAAGTCCTTCAAAGACTTCTTTCCCATAGAAAACTCTGGGAGTTTACATCTGATCCAGTAGATCTGAATTGTTTGTATTGATATACTTTTCCCTGGTCCTTCCTTCTGGTACCTATGGCCTTATTCTGAAATCTCATTGGACAGTTAATTTTAAGATCTAGCATAGTTTTGATCATAACTAGTTTTCTTTTAATATCCAATTGAAATGTCATATATATTTTCAAATAAATGACCCAAAGATAAGGGTCCACCTATTTAGAGTTAGATGGTCTAAGAAATCATTTAACTTAATATTAATATTTCTTGGGATGAAATAAATGAAAAGCTTAATATGGAAAGTATTTTGAAATTCTAATAGAAGTCTAATCAAGATACAAAATTTTACTAAGATACATATATCTATGTATATCTAAATACATAGATATTTACTGTATATCTATGGAATTAATGTTTTGGCATTCGTATTTCCTTTCCTGGAGGAAGGGATCACTCACATTGCTTCTCTAGAAAATGAAGACTAACTCTTTGGTACAGGTATAAAAATTATTCTATTGTTCTATTGGAGGTAATTCACTCAGCCCTGGAATGCCTACTGTGGGGTCTGGTTGTCTTGACTAGTGAGAACAAACTCAGCCCATTTTATCAAGCCAGTCCCAAACTATCAGAAGACTACCACATCTCATTCAGTTGTTAATCTTGGCTATCTTGCTATCCACCTTGCCATTCATGTAAATCCCCCAACTCTTTCCAACTTTCTAGCTCTTATTCCAAGCACAGTAATCAAATCCATATCACCAAAGAAACCAATGATCTTGTCCACATCAACAGCTCCCCTATAAATCAACTCCCAGGTTCTTAGATGTCAAAAATTGACTTGTATTTGTCTTCATATACATGTATATGTCTTCATATGTGCAACTCTGTGTCACTTAAATTCAATTCATATTCAAGTCAAGACATCACCTCTTATGTCATTGGTCCTCTTTGAAAATAAAGACTAAATATTAGGCGGTATTGGTATTATTTTCTCCATTTTATAGATGAGGAAATTACTTAGAAGTGGTAGAACTGAGATAGAAATCCAAGATTTCTATCTTTATGTTCAATGTTTTCTTCTACAACAAGCTATCTCTCAAATATTTCAAACTTTGATAGATCTGGGATCTCACCATTGAACAGACTATCTCTAAAGGTTTAGATTACAACTCATCATTTCTCTACCTGGGTGATTATTACCATGTCTTCTTATCACTCTCCCAGAGGAGTCCTTCAAGGTCAAAGGACCCTGGAGGCATACTAATGAAACCAACTCATAGAGTGTCCATTGATTATCCTGCTTCCTTCTTTTAGACTGGCCCAACT
Source organism: Myrmecobius fasciatus (assembly GCA_023553655.1). Classification (NCBI taxonomy): domain Eukaryota; kingdom Metazoa; phylum Chordata; class Mammalia; order Dasyuromorphia; family Myrmecobiidae; genus Myrmecobius; species Myrmecobius fasciatus. Next base: position 389,574 of record JAJPUD010001560.1, on the reverse strand, counting down.
CCTTTCCCTATATTTTTCTACTTATATATATTCTTTATGACACTTGTGCAAAATCCATCCTTGCTTAATATATTGTATTCTACTAAATCCCAACATGTGCCTACCATTTTCCAGGCCTTCCATTTTTTCAGACTATGGTTATGTCATACATTCTAATTATATAACATTATTGATAGAATACTATTTTTTTAAAGTGCCAAATTCTGATCAGGACCAGATTTAAGTATAATTGAGAAATAGTTAACAAAATTAATAAAAACACAATCAAACAAAAAAAATTATATAATAAAACTAAGTCAATATACAGCCCTGAAGGAGTTCTTATGTAAGGATTAGTGGTCTGGTTTCTACTTGAGTTTGAAACCACTGATTTAAAAAATAAAATTTTGTTTCAGGGAGAAGCTTGAAGTCAGTACAAGCATGGTACATCTTCTTGAAGGCAATCCAGGCTTTTTATTCTCTCTGTTAAATTCTAGACTGAATTTACTGTCAAACTTAAAGTATCATATTGATTCACCAGCAGTGCTGTACTATCCAGTAAGCTGCATCTTGGAGTCTGAACAAATTGGCATTCTTGGTCCTCTTGGTGCTTCCTGCATAGGTAGTTAGACTCAACTCTTTTGAGTAATTTGGAAACACATTTCAAGAGGCTAGGTAATGTTCCAGAGCTGGACACAACCAGGAGGATATCCTCTGCAAAGAAGAGAACCTAGGGGCTCTCATCTTCTCTGAGGGAACTTTCTTTGATTTAGGTATAACCCACAGTACTGGAAGACATCCTCAGTGAACATACATCTTCATATTTTCGGCTTCATGTGATACTACTAATAACTAGAGTGTCAAGTAGCACTTTCTCTGTGATTACACCTTTCAAGGAATTTTTTATGATTTTAATATGCATGTAAGTTACCTCTTTGGTGGAGAGCCTCTTAAGGCAGCATTTTGTTCTACTTAATATCAAATTTTAAAAAAAACTATATTTCAAATTCTTTCTTAATAACCAATAACCAATAAATAAATATAGTATGATCTCAAATTCTTTTTGCTTTATACAAAGTTTCATAATTGTAAAGATATGGTCTGCTTTAGAATACATTTTAGAAAAATTCTCTTGTTCCTTTCTCAAACTCTCATCAAAAAAAGCCCTAATACATCTAAAGAGATTTCTCCATTAAAAAAAAAATCAGACTTGGCTGTATGACCCTAGGCAAGTCACTTAATCCCAATTGTCTCAGCCAAAAAAAAGATTCATAGAAATGGGAAAATAGGCATGTTACTAGAAATTGATATGACCTAGATTAACTTGTTTTGGCAATAATATGGTCTATGCTTTTTCAAAGTGCTTGGTATCCTTTTTCCTAAAACCATCCTTTGTTGTTGTTCAGTCATTAATTGTATCTAAAATACTGGAGTGGTTGGCCATATCCTTTTTCAGCTCATTTTACAGATGAGAAACCCAAGGCAAACAGGATTAAGTGACTTGACCAAGATTACAAAGCAAGTAAGTATCTGAAGCTGTATTTGAACTTAGATCTTCCTGACACCAGACCCAATACTCTATTTACTATACCACATAGCTGCCCCTGAACTTTCCTATTCCACCATCAAAATTATGTCACCTCCAGCACAAACCTCTTGCATATATGGTCTTCTTTAACTTTTCCTCTTTCTATTTGTTTTCTTTAATGACATTTCTACTATCTCCTATGTCATATTGGGGACTTTGCTATTAAAGTCTAAAAATGGTGGCTTTTCTGTCACTGACAGAAAAAAAAAGTTTGTTAAAGAAAAAAAATTTGACAGATCTTTCCTATGTTTTATCCATCTGTTGTCCCTCCACCCAGATTTATCCTTAAAAGCCCTCAGGATGATTTTGCTCATTTGAGTCTCTTACTAAGCTTAGTGTAAGCTTGGTTTTCCCTATATTGCTTCTTCCTATTATGTGGAAATATTTTAATAATGGTCTATCATCGTCCTCTATAATAATATTCTAAATTTTAAGTTCTAAAATTCTAAATCTATCTTAATTGTACAATAATATTCTAAATTTGTATCACCCTGAATGATATAGCTGCCCTTTGGCAAGGAAATTGATGTTTGTTGGTTAAAGCAGTTTAGAAACTTTTTGTCTCCCCTGTTGTGGCAATTGACTTGTATTACTTAAATTTTCTTAGGAGTTAATAATAGTCTGTATCAATGTATTTTTTTTTACTCCAGTAGCATCAGCTTGTTTAAATAGGTCTAGTTGAAGGTGCCTTGGTTATACAATATATATTCTCTTTTTTATTCTTTCTTCTAATTTGGTATTGATTTTTATCTTTATTCTACAAGTTGATAGTCTGGCTGCATAAAGACATCTCATTTAAAAATGACTCCCACATCAGTAACCAGTGATTTCCTGTCTAAAAGAATATAACTGACTTCCTTGCGGGTGCTATTTGGCCCTCTGTCAGGCCAAACACTTCCCAACGCACTTTCTGAGGAAAGTATTCATGATTTAGAGACATGAGATTTCTGTATAATGCCTCTCAATAATTTTAAGAAGTACTTTGGGCCCAGACTGTGATCTTAGTCTCTCTGTCTCTGTCTGTCTCTCTCTGTGTCTCTCTCTGTCTCTGTCTCTCTCTCTCTTTCTTTCTCTCTCACCTAATTTCATCAGGATACAGAACTCTTGGTGTGAAGCATTCCTTACACCAAAATAGATTAGCAACTGCTTTGAAATTTACAATAATAAGGAGCTGCCTGGTAATACAGGGGAATTAAGTAATTTGCCCCAGATCATAGACTATATTTTTGAGGTAGAATTGAATTCAGATCTTCCTGATCCTATGCCCTACTGTATATCCACTACACTGCAATGCCTTTCTGGCCCTGAGACTAAAAAGAAAGAAACAGGACTGAATAAGGTACTTTCCATTTAATCATGGTACCTTCTCAAACACCTCTTCAAAATTCTCCAAAAGAATACAGATGCCTTTCATCTGTAGTTATCAATCAACAAAACTAATAAGCATTTATGGAGCATCTACTGTGTTCCAGGTAATATATTAGGTGCCAGGGATATAAACAAAAATGAAATCATCTTTGCCTTTAAAAAGCTTACACTTTATCAGAGGAAATTATGTGTGTGTATGCAAGTTAACACAAACACATATAAACGTACATATATCATTATCTATAGATGTATATATAATATATTGGATTTGTCATATATTTTAACATAGTTAACATGTATTGGACTATCTGCCATCTAGGGGAGGGGGTGAGGGAAGGAGGGAAAAATTTGGAACAGAAAATTTTTCAGGGGTCAGTGTTGAAAAATTAACCATGCATGTTTTGCATATAAAAAGCTTTAATAAAAAATAAATAAATATAAATTATATAGAGAGAAATATTATATCTATCTAGTCAGTTGACTCTCTATCTCTCTCACTCTCTCTTTTCTCCCTCTCTCTCTGCTTTTGTATGTGTCTCTGTCTTTCTCTTTGTCTTTTTCTGTATCTCTGTGTTTTTATCTTGGCTTCTGCCTCTTTCTATTTATCTGTATGTCTTTTTCTATCTTTCTTTTTTCTCTCTCTCCATTGTCTAATTCTTTCCTGTGCCTGTAGCTAGTTGCCCAATAGAAAATGAGATGGTTAGGCAGGTGCCTTAATTTTTCCCAGACACCTGGGAACCTTTAGGATACAGCAACTGAAATTCACTATCTGGCATTAAAAGCTTTCCTTTTCATGAAGAAGAAATTTAGGCACTAGGGAGAAAATAGTGTGTTAGTTAACATTACCTATTAGGTTTTCCTGCTTTTTTAACTAAGTCCAGATATGTCTCAGGAGATGGTCAACAGATGAAAGCATATTCAAAAAGGTGCAGGATTTCAGAAGAAAATATAATAAGGATAAGTTATAATCTAAAATATAATTTTACCTCATTGTTGATAACTTAATGCTCTTGAATATGCATACACAGGTGAGAGAAATCCATTTGTTTAAAATGGTTATGCTATAAACACAACTTGAACTCAAAATGAGAACAAAATGTAATTACATATAAACCAAATGAATCTGGGAATACACGGCATCTTAGAGAAACAAAAGAATGAGGGGTTACTTCATGGAGGCATGGAAGCATGCACATTATGAATGAGGGGCCACAGATTGTGAGATCAAGTATCTATCCTGAAATTTCAGTCCTTTGACGGTTAAAATGGTAAGAGAAAAACAACATTGTTTTGCAGTTAGAAACCTGTTTCTAATCAGCTGAGCTACTCCTATGGGGTCAAATAAAAATGATTAGCTTATTAAAAGCATAGCTTTGCTATTTAATAAGCAAAAATGATTGAAAATTCTGTTCCAGATCCTGATAATTTTAGTGTTTCTAGTTAAGCCTGCAAAATTGCATTCATTATTAGTGTCTAGATTCATTAACAATTCAATTTATAGATATTAATGCTTATAATGCATGCTTCGCTTGCCAAAACTTGAAGAGAAATTGTTTCAATTAGCTTTCATGGATCATGAATCCTACCGGCTGGGTATTTTTAGACAAAAGATACAAACACATCCCCAAGCAATGCTAATGCACAGCTGGGACTCGTATGTAAGGTCACTTGAGCTAACAGTTTAAAAGGAAAAACAGTAAATGAGTTTTACCCAGATGAGCCAGACAGGAACAGAGTCTTCAGCTACCGACCAAATATTTGAGAGCCACACTAGCACCTTAAGAAAACTGGTAACAGAATTATTTGTTTTTGATATTTATAAGAGGTAAAGTCATTGTGACGGAAATTGGTGATAAGATCAGAAAGCATCATTCAGCATATAATAATGTGGGCACATTTGGGTTGTGTTTATTCACTTACATTTGTCCTTTTAGGAGTTCAGGAGAATTTCATAGCAGTCCCATGTTTGACAGCAACATAAATTTTATTGTTTGCACCAGGACTACCCCCTAATGAAAGGTAGCAAAAGGAGTCAAAGATGGATTTTATGTCCGAAATAATCCAGCTGAGCTATCTAGATAATCCAGATTTACTGGATAATTACCAACATTCTATTTGGGGCTCTATAAACCGACCAGCTGCTTAATTTCAGTGTTGAATGGTGATCCCTATGGTAAAAGCAATGGTCTTCCATTGGTCACTACCACCTCTCTTTATCACTCTCTCATGCAAATTTTCCTGTCCCTAAACTTTTTAGTAGCCCTTCCTAGTTAATCTTATATATAAATTTCCAACCTCAAAGTTGCTGATAAGTTTTAATTTGGCATTATATAAAATAATCCTTAGTACAAGATCAATTTATATTAAGTATAACACCATTCCCCCTCACCTTCCACCTCCACCAAAGTTCTCATAAAATCACAAACTCTCTGAATTAAAAAGAACCAAAGATATCACCTAGTCCAGTCCACACTTGGGAATATTCTCTATAATATCTCAATAATAAGTAGCCTGTACTTGAGAACTGCCTTCCAACTAGCTCATCCCACTTTTGATCAACTCTAATTGTTAGGAAGTTTTTCTTCCCATCCAATGTTCTGTGACTTCCATCTTGGTTTTGCCTTTTGGAAACACACAGACCAAACTGAATTCATCTTTTACATGGTAGCTTTTTAGACACATGAAAATAACTATCTATCTCTGTTAAGGCTTCTCTTCACCAGCATAACCACTCCCCATTCCTCCAACTGTTCCTCATGTTACATTATCTTTTTGCGTTTCATCATGATGATTAGACTCCCCTGGATGTTCTCTAGCTTACAAATGTCCTCAGATCCTTATGGGTGGTGACTCAGGCTGGCTAAATTCAGAAAAGCAAATAACCAGAAAGCTGTCCTTCCATCCAGAGACAGATTTCTTTTAGGAAACATTGTCTATAAAAATGTAGAAAGGTCAGCATCTTGCTACAAGGAGGGACCCACACCAAGGAAATCACAGATTCTTGAGGAAGGTATCCCAGCAAGCACGTAGCACAAAGCAGTATATTTCCTTGTGATTTCATGTTTTTAATGTTGATCTTTGTAACCAGACATGGTCACATGAAAAAGGTCAAACTGTACAGTACGGTATTTGGTCTGCATGATTTTAATGCCCTCAAGGATCAAGTGAAAGGATTAAGTACTTCTCCCAAGCCAGCAGCATGAAATCAAGATGAGGCTAGACAAAACCAGGAGATGAAGCCAAAGCACTTTCTTCTTTGGACGTGTAACGTTATGAAAATACAGCAGGGTCATAAAAACTATGGAAGTACGAAACATGCCCCAACTAGAAGTTTTAAATTGGGAGACTAGGAGACTTCAAACCTTTGCTTCTAAAATTAACTAGAAATCATTGGCACACAAACTATTCTTGTAAAAGAAAAAGATAGCCTGGTGTAAAAATGGAAAAGATCCTGGATTAGGGGTCAAGAAACCAAGAATTTAACACCAACTGTACAGTAGAACACTGAATTTCTCTGGGACTCTGTCCTCATGTGTAAAATTAGAGGTTTACCTAGATGATTTAAAGTCCCTTCCAAATCTGAAAGCATGTTGTTATTATTCCAAAAGAAAGCTTTACTCTTATTATGCTACTTTTAAAACTCAACCTTAGGGCAAATTCCCAATCACAATTAGGAGCTGGTTGTAAACCAAGAAAAAGTATTTTTAAAAAAGAAAATGCAAAATTACTTCCCCAAATAAAAAAGAAATTAAAAAAAAACTGATTAAGTCCAATCTGGAAGTTTATATAGTCATGGTGAGTGATAAGAATGGATCAAAGAATAATGGAGGGGAAAAAAGATAAAGCTTAGAGGAAAAGAGGGATAATTCTATTTCTACTATATGTATTCTGAGAAATGTCTATGAGATAAGTGCAGAAAAAGAACTGGACAAAGAAAGAGAGAGATGGGGGGGGAGAGATGGCTAAACACACAGGAATGGATGATGTAACCTAGTCATTTATTCAGCCAGAATTATTGCAGAAACACATATAATGTGCATTTCCCACACTGCCAAGTTCATGAATAGTAAATTACTGCCTGAAAAACTACAATTTATTTTTTAAAAGCCAAATAAGTCATTTAATAAATGAATCACCCCCCAAAAAAATAGATCAGAAAAGGAATGACAAGGGCTGTGGTCACCGATGAAATCATTAACACTACCACATTACTATTCAGGACCATAATTCACTCTTTAGTATTAGAGAGCCCATAGGGGCCAGGTTCGCTTTGCCACACTGAAAATAGAGAGCAGCAGGGATCCCGGTTACGAGAAGCTCGCTCCCCTCTTCTTTCATGAGCTTCTCCAGCTTCTAAGTGCTCTGCTTATTCTTTTGTCTCTCTGTGGTCAACGTATCACTTAAGGTACTTCTCTTCCTCTTGGTCCTCCCTACTTCTATAATGGACACAAAGGTCAGAGACCCCCTCAGGAATGAGAATGTTTTTCAGCAAGGGTTGTGGGAATGTAGAGCTCCCATCAATGATAACTAGAATTATAGGTTACATTTTGTTACTGACAATTTAACCTACTGTTTTGGGGGGGGGGATAGAAAATAATATATTCTACTGATTTTCTATGTTATCAGTATCACTTAAAGTACAGAATAAGAGAATCCTCTGTAGAGGAAAACCCAAGTTCAAATCCTGTCTCAGACAACTTGTGACTCTGGGCAGGTCATTCCTGCAGCCTCAATTTCCTCATCTGTAAAAGAGGGATAATAAATAGCACTGGCTTCATGGGGCTTGTGAAAATCAAAATGATAACATAAATGTAAAGCATTCTGCAAACTTTAAAAGCATCCTAGAAATGTTCACTATTACTAATATGGAGCAGTGATGATAACAGGGTTACCAGATAGAAAATCGGTTAGCACATTGAGCAATGATTTGGGGAGAGAGCAAGCCTTAGACACTAATCCTTGCACCATAGGGACAACTTTCTATGAGAAGGAATGTATAGGGGGTAAGGGGAGAAAACATCTCTTGTTACCTATCAACATGATCTGTATACCAATCCACAACTTTGATAGTAACTGCTTCCCAAAGGTCAAAAGAAAAACTAGCATTATTCAACACTGCACAGAGGCAACATGATAAATGCTTCCATTATTCCCCACAAATAGTTATCACTAGAAAGTGAGGACTACTTAATGTTTTGGAGAAGCTCACCAACAAACCTTATTGGGGACCAGGCCAGTAAGGCTAATATTATACCAGGGCTTGATAGGTACTAAATAGATCCTGAGATTCTTCCTTTTTTCCCTTAGGTATTCTATCTCCTGGTCATCTTCCCCACCTGCTTTCTCATCTTAAACCTCTTTTCCTTTTACATTTTTTTCCCTTCCCTGTCAGAGGTATCTTATTACACATATGGGCATTTCTTTTTTTGTTGTTGTTGTTGCTTTTTGCTGAGGCAATTGAGGTTAAGTGACTTGCCCAGGGTCACACAGCTAGGGAATGTTAAGTGTCTGAGACTAGATTTGAACTCAGGTACTCTTGACTTCAGGGCTGGTGCTCTATCCACTGCGCCACCTAGTTGCCCCACATATGGGCATTTCTAAGTTCTACTTGCTAGAATTTGGGGCTGCTGACTGAATTGCATCATGAGCACCTCAAGAATAGGGACTATCGGGGCAGCTAGGTGGCGCAGTGGATAGAGCACCAGCCCTGAAGTCAAGAGTACCTGAGTTCAAATCTGGTCTCAGACACTTAACATTCCCTAGCTGTGTGACCCTGGGCAAGTCACTTAACCCCAATTGCCTCAGCAAAAAGCAAAAAAAAAAAAAAAAAAAGAATAGGGACTATCTTATACTTTTCTGTGTACTCTAAGCACTTAATATTCTGCCTAGCACATAGTAGGTTCTTAATAAATAAAGTTTACTGACTAAGAACTATCCTTTTAGAAGAAAAGAGTATTATTCTATTTGAAGGTCACTTCTAATTCCCAAGTAGCCCAGTGGCCAATGTCTAAATAATGAATTACCTCCTGGAATACTGTTAATAAATTAAAGTGAATATCTTGATGAAAACCTTAAAATATATCTCCAAGGTTTATTTTCCCACACTACAATGACAGAAATGGGGAATATGTGCTGTGTGTCAATTTGTCCATTAATTTTGGTCTTTGGTGGAAAATATATTCTGACTATTGGCATCCATATTCTAAAAACTTGTTTTGATATACCTGCATTGGGTTTCTTCCCTCCCACCCTCCTCAACCATTGGCTTATATGTTTTACACTTTAAAATTGTATTTATATATACATATATAAAATAATATTTCATGTGTACATATATACATTTATGTATATATGTTTATGTATTGTTATATACGTATATGTGTGTGTATGTATGTATATCTGTGTGTGTGTATCTTGATAACTGGGCTTTTTATTCCTTAAGAAAGGAATCAGCATTATTGTTAGAGATAAACCTCACTATTTCAGACACACATATTTATGAAAAATTGAATATCAAGCAAATACAAATCAAATAACTTTTCCAATGACTTTTATTACAAAATTAGATCTATATTCGAGAAATGGAGGAGTCACAAGTATCATTCAGGTACTCCAGAAAAATGAGGCTGAAATTTTAGGATATTTGCCTGTCAGGAGCAGAGTTAACTATGTGGAAGAAGAGCCTAGGTGGTAAAGGAGTAGATTTTGATAGGAACAGAAAGAGAACCAGGGCTATGAGTTAGAATCAGAAGGGATTGCAAGACAGTTTTTATATATAAAAAATCCCCTTCTATCCTATGCTATCTGGATACCTAAGACTTTACTTTTGAAACCTTGTGTTTAGTAGTTGCCTTAAGAAGGGTTTATTTTATATTATTTCTTAATATCGGGTATATTTAAGAGGGTTTTTTTTTAAGAATTACCAGTTATACAAGGCATTTATTTAGCTTTTTCAGTAGGTTCTCCATAGAAAGGGCCAACTTGTTTTATCAGGTTGTTAAAAGGATCACTTTCATAATTCATTATTTCTATAAAGATGGATTCCACATAGTGAGATTCTTTTAATTAAAGTATAGCTCTACTTCTAATCCAATGCCTCATTATAACATGGCAAGAACCCAGGGTTTTGAGACTAATAAGCCAGTGGCGCTCAAGCTCTCACAGGTTCTAACACAGGGAAAAGGCCTAGGGTGTACATTTGGTGATGGTCTATATACTTGTTTTCCAAGGAATAGCCTAGCTGAGTTTAAAAGGGTTCATTACCAAGTTGGTCACCTGGTGATGACTTTTTCAACCAAGCAATTGATGAAGACTATCTGCTACATCAAAGAGAAATTGCAATCACTGGTTAAGTAATCCCATCACCAATGAAATTTCAGATCTTTAAAATGCTAAAGTGTACCATGAATATATCTACATTTGTTTTTATTTAAATTAGATTTGATTTTTAAAAATAAATATTCAATATTGTGTACACTACCAAACACAGTTGATAAGTTGATTATGCTGAACTGCTTTTTTATTCTTTCTTTTTTATCTTTGGATGGATTTGGGTAGACTTGAATGATTCTGGAAGAGAGAATGAAGCTGACCAATCTTGTGCAACACTGCCTCACATAAAGTCAATTCACATAGAAGTCAAGACACTGTCCATATTGTGATGCCATTAGTCCTCTCTGAAAACAAAGATGAATAACAACAATAATCTTGTGATAAGGAATAAGTTTGCTACTTAGGAAAGGAGGGGAGAGACCTATTTGGAAATGGATATGATATAGAAACAAGTAGCACTAACAAAAAAAAACCCAAAATGAATATTTAAAGATATGTTCGTTAAGATTTAAAGTTGGAGAAAAAATGGGAAAGGAGGATTGCTCTCCTGTTTTATGCTGGGCAGATCTCAGATACTGCCAAAATAATGTCATACTAACTTGGCCTAGGCTCATTATTTGTTTTTAGCACTGTTAGCTTCGACATCTGCAATTCTGGGAAGATCATCAAGAGTAGATAAGAATGACCTTGAAGCCAGGCTTATCTCAGAACATATGCCAAATCCATCAGGACACCAACATAAGAAGCAAGAGCAAGATGATGTCAGGCAAAGAATAGACCAGCCCCAAAGGACACCTTTTGAAAGTAGTTATAGACAAAAAAGTTCAAGTAAGGGAACCTCACATTTTGAAAAAGAGAACAGAATATATTTTCTAAAAGCTTAAAATATGCAAAAGTTTTAAAGTCTCACATTTATAACTTTATAAACCTAACATTATAGGAACTAAAGAAAAGAAGGAAAGCAAAAATATCTAGTGCCCTTTTTGTTTTAAAAGATTTAGAGATCTAAACCAAAAGCACTTCATATAAAGTATTTTAATTGTTAGGAAAACTTGAAAATTGTTTCCGTGTTTATAGGAGACAAATCTATGAAATATGGGAATTAGGATAATAAGCCATATTCTTTGGGCATCCTAGATCTTAGAAATGACCCTAACAACATTAAATGTTGATAAAGGAAGGGTAAAGACCAGATATACAAGCATATACATATATATATATGTATATATACATATATATATGTATATATACATATATATATATATATAAAAAGAATGGCCTGCAAAAGCTTTCTACATAAGCACATGACAAACAAAAAGTTCTGTAGGAGGTCAGGGGTGGTTTGTGTACTGAGAGCTGTGTATGTGTGACACAAAGAGTCACTGGATGGGGTCAGATAGCAGGGATGATAGACAATAGATGAAGTGCCTAGAAGACAGAATCTCACAGGACCATAAATGGTTGAATGTTGAAAGGGCTTAAAACTCTTTGGAGTAAGCCTTATGGTTCAGATATCTGTTCTGAAATGGACAATGGAAAACACAAAATCATAAATCTTGTTCTTTAGTGGAGCTTTTATTTTATATGATGAGGGATAAAAGATAAAAATGAGTTGGTATAAAAAACAGAAAACTAATATTATTAGTGAATGGATAAAAGTTTCTTCTTTCTGCTTAATTTATATATTATAAAAAATCTAAGTTATTAGACCATCAGGACTCTTGTAACATTGTGTAGACACCTGCTGGAACTGCAGTGAAGAAAGTCTGTCAGTACTGTTGTTGAAAAATGGTACTGGGGCTATCTCTACAACCAGGAAATTCCAACATTACACATCTTAGAAGATTTCCTAATTAATTACATTAAACCTACATATGAAAAAAGCTCTGAAAAGATGTACAAAAGACAAAGTATGAAAAAAAAATTTAAAATAAAAATGGCAGCTGGTGATATCATGGACAGACAGGATTTGAAGTCAAGAAGTGCTGAGTTCAAATCATGATTCGATATTTATTAACTGTGAACTGGAGAAAGTCAGTTTACTTCAGTTTCCTCTTCTATAAAGTTGGAACAATAATAGCCATACTCATGGGGTTGTTATGAAGATCAAATCTGATAATGTCAGTAAAGCACTTTTCAAAGTTGAAAGCCCTACATAATTGCTAGTAATTAGTATTACTACCCACACATTGGGGAAAAAATACCAGAAGAAGAGAATAAATCACTTCAGCTGGCCCATCTGTATGACTGCATGACTGTGTTTCAGAAAAGTATTTGGTCAGCGTAAATTATAATTTTAACATTGCTTTGTGATGTTTTCATTTTATGGAACAAGTACAAATACCAAATAGAAATGATTCATTGGTGGGGTTTTGGAACTAGTTAAGTGAGGTGGAAAATAAAGCCTTTTTTTTGCCAGTGAGTTACTTAGCTCCAGCCTTACTTCTTCTAAGGATTAAGAACCAGAGATTTTTTTGGATGAAGGCTCTTTAGACTATGAAGGAAACTTGGGTGTTTTATCCAGGTGGTTCTTAAACAAAGGTGCAAGATGATTGGGCAGAAGAAAGATAATCAGAGAACTGGACAACTGGAAAGACTTAATTATAAGGCACCCAAAATAGTACCTTCATTAAAAGAAATAAAAGGAACTCCATATGTTTATCTTGGCCAAATAACCAAGATGGGGGAGAAGAAGAGGGAGAAACAGTAGCTGCTATAATAGTAGTAGTAGTAGTAGGATCTAGACTCCAGGAGAGGAAAGATAATAATAAATATAAATAATAAACATAACTATGGCGGTCAGTCAAGCATTTATGAAGTATCTACAATGTTCCAGGCACTGTGCTAAGTGCTGAAGATAGAAAAAGAGGCAAAAGACAATCATTTCCTTCAAAGAACTCCCAGGCTAACAGGAGAAACAATAAACAAACTATATATGGGATAAATAAGAGATATTTAATAGAGAGAAAACACTAGAATTAAGAGAGATGAGAAAAGGCATCCTGTAGAAGATGGGATTCTTTTATTTTGATTACTTAATTAATTTTTCATTGGGATTTAAAGCAATCCAGAAAAGTCAGATAAAAAGGGATCTGAGAGATGAGGTTCTGATTGATATAACACCAAAAAGACCAGAAACACTGGATTTAACATCATGTATCAAGAAGGAAGGTGAAAGAAGACTGAAAAAATAGAAGAGTAGGGCTATCATGAAAGACTGAACATCAAACAAAGAATTTTGTTATGGGAGCCATTGGAGTTTATTGAATATGGGAGTGACTGTGCTTTAAGAAAATCACTTTGGTGGTTGAGTGAAGAATAGAATGGAAGAGGGAAAGACTTGAGACAGGCAAATCCCTTCCCTGCAACCAGGTTATTGCAATAGTCCAAGTATAAAGAGTGATGAGGGCTTGGACAAGAATGGTGGCAGTGTCAGAGAAGACAAGGGGGTGTATTTGAGAGATGTTGCGAAGATGAAATCTACAGACTTTGGCAAAATGTGGTAGATGAAAGAAGGGATAGAGGAAACAAAGATTCAATCTTCTGAACTTATCATATTATTAAATAATGCATGTCAATTGCCTAACAAATTGGAACCAGGTTCCTTCCTCAGCTTAGAGTTGGAACTTGACTTAAAAACAATTGACCAAATACAACTAATTAGTTAAAAGGGAAGCAAAGCAACATTAGGTCATTTGATTTCTAATTGAGTAAAAGATAAAGAACTTTCCAAGTTGAGAGGGGAAGAACAAATTGGTAAAATTCTCTGAATTCAGAAAAAGAGGTATTCTATTCCCCACCCCAGTGTCTATAAACAATAAAAGAAACATAAAAATAACTGATTGATAAGTAAGAGATTGGTTTTAAGATAAGACAAATGGATTGCTTGGGATATACAGGTGTGAGAAAACTTTTTGCATTAATCTTTGGATCTGGATGCTAGAATCAAGTAGAAATTCAAAGAAGGGGACTAAATCATGTTGGCAAAAGCCAAAGCATCCATCCAGAGCAGTAGACAAGGCTAGAACAGTGTAAAGGTAATAACATGCTATTATCAGGTAGTTACTTCAGTGACCAGTCAGCACCTGAGTAATCACAAGCATAGGGCCAAATATCTCCTGAGCAAACCAGAGCACAAGAGATGAAGCTAAGGTAGCATAGTACCCAGGCAGTAAACCATATCTAGGTAACCCCAATGGAAATAGACCAGGACAAGCCCCCATAGGACAGACCAATACCCATGCAACTGAGTGTCTAACAATGTTTTCCAAGGCACAAGAGGAACTAGCATCAGTCTAACTCTAAGGTCAAGCCTTGGCAGAACAGCACTTAGGCCACATAGGTCCAAGGGGATCCAAGCTGAAGCTAAAGTGAAAGAGGTGATCAGGCAGGACTTGGGAAGCAAATACCTCATGTCTCACAGATGATTCAGTGCTACTAGCTACATCAAAATCTATGTGAGTCTTGTCTTGCTAAAAGTAAGGGAGATCCAAATCTGAGTTGAAAACTGGGCAAGAACAAAACAGATAAGGACAAATTCAAATCAAACAATTAGAAGATCAAGTTCAAACCCCAGTAATACTTGCAGAAGGCAGGGCAAAGATTTCGCCATCATCACACTGTCCCGAGAGTGCAGAAGGGAACAGAGTTTGACCAAAACCAGAGTCCCGGATCAGACACTGAGGCTGCAGAATATGATATGAATAAACAGAAGAAAATGCCAAACACAGTGAAGAAATACTTGGACAGAGAACAGCCCAGGAGGTAAATCTAGAAGTTAATTCCACAAAAAAATCACTTGCCTCTAAATGATTTCATCAACAAAAGAGAGAGAACAGATGAAGTCATTGGGCATGTGATAAAGAAAGGAAATGAATCAACAAACCTCAATGAAACCTAAGCAGAAATCCTGAAAACAAAGAAGACTAACAAAATTGAAGACAGTTCCATTAATAAATAAAATTGGCTTTCACTTGTGTCCAACTCTTCATGACCCCATTTGGAGTTTTCTTGGCAACGATATTGTAGTGGTTTGCCATTTCCTTCTCTAGTTCATTTTATAGATAAGGAAACTGAGGCAAATAGGGTTAAGTACTTGCCCAGACTCACACAACTATTAAGTATCTGAAACTGGATTTGAACTCAGGAAGATGAGTCATCTTGACTCCAAGCCTGATGCTTTATCTATTGTATTACCTTGCTGGCAAATAAATAAAATTAGCTGTGTTGGTGAGAGGGAAGAGAACAAAAAAATAGATTAATAAGCATATTTTAAGGGAAAATCATTGTATTCAAAATGAAAAAAAGCATTTACCACATGATGATGAAATAAAGAAAACTATCAGAAACTATTTTATTGATGATCATTAATTATAGTCAATTAACAATCCCATAAAGTTTTAAATGGCAATTTTCAAGTCTCAATTGGGTTTTTTAATGGTTATAATCTCACACACAATAGACTACAAATAAGCAATTTGAGATTGTTATAATTTTTAAAATCCTAACAATTTCAGTTCCCCAACAGTGAAATGAATTGCCTCAAGAACTACATTGTTGGTGGAACTGTGAACGGATCAAACCATTCTGGAGAGCAATTTGAAACCATGCTCAAAAAGTTATCAAATTGTGCATACCTTTGACCCAGCAGTGTTTCTATTGGGCCTATATCCCAAAGAGATCTTAAAGGAAGGAAAGGGACCCACATATGCAACAATGTTTCTGGCAGCCCTTTTTGTAGTGGCAAGAAACTGGAAACTGAATGGATGCCCATCAATTGGAGAATGGCTGAATAAATTATGGTATATTATTGTTAATCATGGAATATTATTGTTCTGTAAGAAACAACCAGCAAGATAATTTCAGAGAGGCCTGGAGAGACCTACATGAACTGATGCTGAGTGAAACGAGCAGAACCAAGAGATCATTAGGCACAGCAACAAGACTATACAATAACCAATTATGATGGACATGGTTCTCTTCAACAATGAGATGATTCAAACCAGTTCCTATTGTTCAGTGATGAAGAAAGTCATATACATCCAGAGAGAGGCCTGTGGGAACTGAGTGTGGACTACAACATAGCATTTTAATGCTCTCTGTGAATGCTTGTATTTTGTTTTCATTCTTAGGCTGTTTTTTTTCCTCTTTCTAGATCTGATTTTTCTTGTGCAGCAAGATAACTGTATAGATATGTATACACATTTTGGATTTATCATATATTTTAACATATTTAACATGTATTGGACTACCTGCCATCTAGGGGATGCGGTGGGAGGAAGGAGGGAAAAATTTGGAACAGAAAATTTTGCAAAGGCCAATGTAGAAAAATTACTCATGTTTTGTAAATAAAAAGCTTTAAAAAAAAAAAAAAGAACTAGTTGACTTGGGGCACAGTGGATAGAGCATCATCCCTGAAGTCAGAAGGACCTGAGTTCAAATCTGATCCCAGACACTTAACACTTCCTAGCTGTGTGACCCTAGGCAAGTCACTTAATCCCAATTGCCTCAGTGGGGGGGGGGGGAAGCGGGGGAGGGAAGAAGAACTAGTTGACTCCCCTCATGGGAGAATAAATGAATGAATGAATAAATGATTGCCAAATTATATGCCAAATAATGATTTCAATGAAAGAGAAGAATATTTATAAAAATACATAATACATAAATAGATTGAGAAATAGAAGATTGAAATCAAAATAATAAAGACAAATTGAACAAAATATAAGGAACTCTAAAAGAAAAACCTTTAGGACCAAATGGATTTACAAATGGGGTCTATAAATGACTTAAAGAAAAATTAATTCCAATATTATGTGAACTATTCACAAAAATAGGAAAAGAAAGGATTGTTTTTGAGTACTTTTTAACTTGGATACAGCATTGATATTAAAACTAGAGAAGAAAAAAATTTAGACCAATATCCATGTAGAATAATAATGCAAAAATATTAAATAAAAAGTTAGCAAAGATACTACAACAACATATTAAAAGATTTTCCATAATGATCAAGCTGTTTATACCGTGAATCCAAGATTGATTGAATAATATTAAAATCATAAGGACTATAAATCATATTAATGACAAAACCAATAACCAATGATGAATAGCTGCTGAAAAAAGTTTTGCCAAAATCCAAAACCCATTTGATTAAAAAAACAAAGCAAAACAAAACCTAAAAGCATAAGAATAAAGCTAGAGAAAGAAACAACAAGTTTTACATAAATAAAAAGTCAAGGATCTCAGGAATGTGATGTAATTAAATCTCTCTCACACACATAAAAGTGGGAAGAAAGATCTCAAACCATGCTACAAGGAAATAATCATAATAACTTTTTGATATTGGTTAAAAATAGAGATGTCAATTAATGAAACAAACTTCTATGGCATATACAAGGAGAAAATGAAGATAGTAGCATAGTATTTCATAAACCCACCAACTTCAGGAATAAGGAATCACTATTTAACAAAACTAGAATAACAAATTAGAATAACAAGGAAGAAAATACATTTTGTAATTATGAATGGGCAATGAGTTCATAATCAAACAAGGAATGAGAGAATCCCAGAAGAAAAAAGATGGACAATTTTAATAATATAAAATTTAAAAATATTTGCACAAATTAAAACAATACAATTATGATTAGAAGGGAAAGAGTTAACTAGAGAAAAAATCTTTGCAGGCAGTTTCTCTGATAAGGGTCTCACATCCAAGATATATAGGGAACTGATTCAAATATGTAAGAATAAAGGCCATTCTCCAATAGATAATTATATGGTCAAAAGATATGAAAAGGAAATTTTTCAAAGGAAGAAATCCAAACTATTAACAAACATGAAAATGCTCCAAGTCACTAATAATTAGATAAATGCAAATTAAAACAGGACTAAGGTTCTGCTTCTCACCCATCAGATTGGCAAAGCTAGTAAGGTAAATGACAATTTTTGGAGCGATTAAGGGGATACAGAAATATTTCAAAATCTTACCCATGGGTTTCAAAAAGAGAAGGAGATTTAACTAGACAACAATTTATCTGAAATAAACTTGGAAGCTCACTGGATTTGAAGCTCAAAGAAGGTCAAAATTAAACTTAACAGCCAAAACAATATAAAATGCTTGAGGCTACATTAACAGATAAATAAGAATGAAGAAAGTATTGTCCCACTGTATCCTACCTAAGTCCCACTCAGGCATAAAAGACCCCCCATTACTATGTACAAGAAAGCATAAAAGGATCTGAGGATATAAGACTTAATGGGAGGTCTTTTACATAGGAGTATTTAATGATTTGTTTCTTTGAATTGAGCTCATTGCCTTTAATGTCTTAAAAGTCAGACTCTGGAAGTTGTAAAAGACATTAGAGACCATCACATCTCACCCATAACTGATGAAGAATCTTTTCTACAACTTCCCCAGTAAACGGTCATCCAACCTTTGCTCAGACACCTCCCATCAGGAGGAGTCAACTACTTTTTTAGGTGACTCATTTTACTGTTGGATAATTGAAATTGTTAGGATTTTTAAAATTATAACAATCTCAAATTGCTTGCTTGTAATCTATTGTGTGTGAGATTATAATCAATTTTTTAAAAAAACCCAACTGAGCCTTGGAAATTGCCATTTAAGATCTTATGGGATTGTTAATTGATTATGCCAGGTATGATCATCAAGCCATTATTCATGATGCCAGCAACCCTACGGGGTATTATTGTTTTACATTCTGGAAGGTTGTCATGGGGAAAGGCTGGGAGAATAACTGTTAGCATAAGCTGAGGTAGGATTCTCCTGATCAGTTTCCCTAACATGACACTTTTTGAATGGAAACTCTCACATTTGGCTCATGCATGGCCATTTACATGACTTCTGCCTGGAATTGACATTAAAATAAGGTAACACTTTCCTTTATGTCCCTGTTCTGTTATGACAAATTTCTAGAATCATGTTGGATGACAGTTGGAAAACAATAATAAGTCTTTATATGTTAATTTAAGGAGCACATCTGATGTTATATGTGTGTGTATATATATGTATATATTTACACATATATGTATACTAGCTACATATTGCTGGTTAAATTAAAGATCCTTTAATTTTTCAATGCAATGAGGATAATTAACAGTTCTGTGTTAAGGAGAGGAATAGATATCTTAAAGATGTAACATTTGCTAAAAAGTGTTCATTTGAAGAGAGCTAGAAGTTAAATGGTTTTATTATAAATAGTATATGTCTTGCTTTAAACTTTAAACTGGGATTACTATGTTACTCTCAGTGTATTTATGTATCCATCCCAGAACTTTTTGTTAACTTTAGATAAATCTGGCAACTTTAGATGAGTTCATTTTTGTATTGGAAAATGTAATATTGTCTTCTGATTTCTGCTTGTAGATATAAATAGATGATACAGGTGATGGTCTAATAAAAGATTCCATTAGTTTTGAGCTAACTTTCATTATCTTACCTGTTATCAAAGTAAATTGTTTTGAGGTCAATTTTGTAGGAAACTTCTACAGGTGACTTGAGCTGGAGAAGAACAGACCAGAGCCATAGAACTGCATCAGATGTATCTAGAGGAAGGGAGACATATTCTTTTTCCTTTGTGTCTTTTATCTGTAAGGTCTACTTATCAAATGGGATTGCCCTCTTTGATTTTGTCAATGTTTTCAAAGGAGATTGCCCCCTTTGACTTTCCATTTTCCCTTTTACATTGTCTCCTCTCATAAGTTCCAAGAAATTCTTCAAAAAGTATTTGTCTTTGGTCTTAAAGAGATGGCCAAATGAGTATTCTTTTTAGTAGCCTTGTTAATAAAATGATTAAATTGCCCTCCAAAAATATTACTTGTTTGCAACTTTAAGCCAACAAGTTAATAAAGAAATGCCTACTATGCTCCTGACATTGTGCTAAATGTTAGAATTTTTTTAAAGATAAAAGTAAATATACAAAAGCAAAAACCCTTAGTCCCTGCTCACAAGGAGCACACAGTCTAATGTGGAAGATAATGTGCAATTATGTATAAACAACAACAAAAACAACCACAGGAATGGCTGGCATTTATTATAGTATCTACTATGTGCGAGGCACTGTGCTAGCTGCTTTATAATTATTGTTTCAGTAAATCTTCACAATAGCTCTGGGAGATAGGTGCTGTTTTTTTTCTTTATGGTTGAGGAAACTGAAGGAAATCACTTAATTTTAGGGGAAAGACACTAAGGAAGGGTGGGGAAAGCTTGCAGAAGATGTTTTAGTTGATACCTCAAGGAAGACAGAGAAATTGAGAGGTAGAGATGAAGAGGAAAGTCTTCCTGGCATGGGAGGGCAGCAATTGAAAATACCTGGAACCAGGAGATGATAGTTTTATTTGAATGATGTGGCTGCAAATCACATTACTGAGAGAAAAGAGAATTGAAACTTCAGGAAACCAGTTAAGAAATTATTATAACAGTTCAAGGATAAAATCCTAGGTACTTAGATTACAGTGATAGCCATAAAAGTGGTTCAGAAAGGACAAATAGAAAAAAAGAGTTATCAGAGGCAGAATCAATAAGAATTGGCAACTGACTAATTTGTAATATAAAAGAGAGGGAAGAGCCAAATATGAATCCAAAGTTTTTAATCTGGTCAATACTATGGAATAGGGAAGTTGTAAGCAAAGCCACATTTATTTGAAAAGATGTATTCCATTTTGAACATGATTTTAAACACCTAACATAATTGTCACATAAGAATAATCAATAGATATCCCAGAAATATATGGAAAAAATTCAGCACTGAAATAAGGGCTAGATATATAGATTTGGGAATTTTCTGCATAAAAGTGAGATTTGAAACTACTGAATTTTAATCATATTACCAAGGGAAAGAATGTAGAGAAAGAAGGTCCATAATAGAATTTTGGAGACATTCACATATAGGCAAAGAAAGGAAGATGAACTGCTAAAGACTGAAAAAGAGCAATCAAACAAGTTTAAGGAGAACAAGGAGAATGATATCCTAGAAGCCAGAAGAAAGGAAGTGGTTAGTATCCCTATAGAATGGTCAAAGTAAACAAATAGAGAATGCCATTGAATTTGGAGATTTGTGACCAAAGTTGCTGTGGACTGAAGAGAGCCATTTCAATAGACCAATTTCAAAGTGCCAGATTTTAAAGGATGGAGGCATATGTGATGAGAAAGAAGAAACCAAGTGAAAGCAAGCACAGTGAAAGGGGGAAATGAAATAGGAAGATAACTTGATGGGAGGACAAAATCAAGAGAAGATTTTTTTTCTAGGATAAATGAAATCTGAGTAGACTGGAGGCATGGGAGAAAGAGACAAAAGAGAAGGAAAAACTGAGGAATAAAGGATGAAATAGGACTGGAGATAACAAAGACATATGCAGAAAAGGATGGAATCAAGAATACCAATTAGAAATGTTAATCTTGGCAAAGTGGAAGAGATTAGAGTAGAGAAAGAAAAGATGAATTAGGACACATCTCCTTAGGAGACAAGGAAATTCGCAATAAGACACATCAGTAATGGTCATCCACGAAGAGAACAAAGATAAAATTGGTGGAGTGGAAACAGGATATTTGGAACATTGACAGAACATAGTAAGACAGTGAGCTAGATAATATCAATGATTTCTATACAAGTTAAGAGAATGAAGGACACATACAGACAAGGCAAGCTAAAGAACTAGTTTCCTTGAATAACAACAACAAAATAAAATGGATACTGTGGTTACAAAAGAACAAATATGAAAGCCAGAATTCCTAGTTTCCTGCCACATATCCCAAAACAGGAGGTTTAGTTATGGAAATATAACCATTAACTACATGAAGATGGAGAGTTTATACTTTATATATAAGATTTTGCCTTTTATAGATGAGACAGTAAAACTGAGGGCTGTTCTGAAGATATAGCTATTGGTAGTAGAATTGGGACTGAATCCAAGCACGCTAAGTCCCAGCCCAATACTATTTCCACCACTACTTGCTCTTGCTGTTCTCATTTCTATTCTGTTGTCTCTGATTTTGAATAGTCACTAAATATTTTATTTTAAAATCAGCTCTGCCTATATCACATTTTAATATGCTCAAAGCTTCCCTTAAAGACATAGCTATCGATATCTGCCCTTCATTACCTGGGACAAACAATTATAAAGCAGAAAAATCCCTGTCTCACATGGGAAGACTAGTGAACATTCATTGTCCTATTCTTGAATATTCATACAGTGTTATGAATATTCAAGGACTGTATCACACTGGACATACTGATAGTATCTCAAGTGAAAATGAATGAAAAATCTGGGGGAAAAACCTGAGTAAATTAAAATTTTAAAACAACAAAACAAAATAAAAATGCATGACCTATTTTTTTCTACCAGAAATATAAGAATCTGTCTCATGTGATTGGTAAGCAATATAAACTAAGAAAATATTCTCTGGCCTTATTCTTTTTTTTACTAACTTGAATGTAAGTTCCCCAATCAATCAATAAACATTTATTAAGCACCTGTTTAAGTGCAAGACCCTATGCTAAGCACTGTGTTGGCCCTAAGGCAAAGCTCATTGTTTTCTTTATTAAATATATAATGTCATACATGTAACAATGCAATAAATGGTCTCAAGTTGGCCCAGGACAATGTCTAGTAACGCTGTAAGTTTACACATCTGATTTGGGATTGTTGGGTGTGGTAAAAATTTAGCAATCCATATAGAATGAGGTGTTCCATTTTTGATAAAGAAAATGATAATTAAATGTGTTTCTTGAGGAGTTTCCATGAGATTTTGGCAGAAAAAAAATCAAATATTCCATTACAGATACCCTGACTATCCATCTATAATTGATGTTATTTATCAAATACTATCATTATAAATTAATAGTTTAATTTTTGTCTTGTAGATTACATGTAGAAATTATAAAACAACCCCTGGGGAGAAGGAATCAGACATCCCCATCAACTATCACCAGAAGAACAGACCAGACAGCCTCGTTGAAACAGAAAGGTCCTCTGGGGAAAGACAGGAGGTACCAGTTGCCAGGTACCTCCACCTTGATGACTATGTACACTAAGATCCAGGAATCCTGAGAATAGCAGTATCCCTGAGATCATTTGTGCTACATCTAGCCCACCTCCCACAACTATCATCTGGGGGATCCACACTTGTGCATATGAAACCTGGCAAATGCTTCTGTAAGTCTGGCAGAGCCTGCCACCTTATTAGCCATAATTACTGTAGACATGGAATGGAAAGTTAGCAACATCAAAGAAAAAAATTTTACCTAGAAGTTTCTTTATATTATAATCATAAGTCTAACTATGATGACCATTCAATAATATCTCCTGAACAGAACACAAATATGATTTCTGGAAGGTAAGCAATATTACAAGCATAGTACAATTTAGAGTCTCCTGGCATTTGTCAGTAACCTGAATAACTTTCCCCTGGACAAAGCCAGGACAAATGCAATGACTGTTCTCCAGGAGACAGGAAGAATGAAGTGCTCTTTCAAAAAATGAAAGAAAGGATTCAATATGAAAACAAAGAGAAAGAAATTAAAAAAGCAGTGATGAATTTTGACTAGTGTCAACATACTGGAAGGTAGAAGGCTATAAAAGGCACAAGGGGAGAAGAGAAAGCTACTGACAACTGAGAACTTGGTAATAAACAAGATCTTTGAGAAACAAATAGTCTTTTCATCATTGTCAACTAAGGTAGGGACTTAAGGAAAGAAAGACAGAATTGAAAAGTGAACAGCTGGTTAAGAGAATGATGTCTGAGAATTTTCCTAAAAAAAAGGTTGGTTGAATCGATAAATGGTCAAAGGATATGAACAGACAATTTTCAGAGGATGAAATTAAAACTATTTCTAGTCATATGAAAAGGTGCTCCAAATCACTATTGATCAGAGAAATGAAAATTAAGACAACTCTGAGGTACCACTACACACCTGTCAGGTTGGCTAAAATGACAGGAAAAGATAATGACAAATGTTGGAGGGGATGTGGGAAGGCTGGGACACTGATGTATTGGTGGTGGAACTGTGAATGGATCCAGCCATTCTGGAGAGCAATTTGGAGCTATGCTCAAAAAGTTATCAAACTGTGCATAGCCTTTGACTCAGCAGCATTTCTATTGGGCTTATATCCCAAAGAAATCATAAAGGAAGGAAAGGGCCCCACATGTGCAATGTTTGTGGCAGCCCTTTTTGTAGTGGCTAGAAACTGGAAAGTGAATGGATGCCCATCAATTGGAGAATTGCTGAATAAATTATGGTATATGAATGTTATGGAATATTATTGTTCTGTAAGAAACGACCAGCAGGACGATTTCAGAGAGGCCTAGAGAGACTTCCATGAACTGGTGCTGAGCAAAGTGAGCAGAACCAGGAGATCATTATACAGAGCAACAACAATACTATATGATGATCAATTCTGATGGACATGGCTCTCTTCAACAATGAAATGTTTCAAACCACTTCTAATTGTTCACTGAAGAAAGCCATATAGACCCAGAGAGAGGGATGTGAAATGTGGACCACAACATAACATTTTCATGCTCTCGATTGATGTTTGCTTGAATTGTGTTTCCTTTATCTGATTTTTCTTTCTTGTAGATACGATTTTTCTTGCACAACAATAATAAGTGTGGAAATATGTATACATATATTCGATTTGTCAAGTATTTTAACATAATTAACATGTAGTGGATATCTTGCCACCTAGGGGAGTGGTAGGGAGTAGGGGGGAAAATTTGTGGCAGAAAGCTTTGTAAAGGTTAATGTTGAAGAATTACCCATACATATGTTTTGCAAATAAAAAAAAAGAAAAAAAGAAAAAAAAAAAGGCTGGTTGAATGAAATGTGGATGTTTGGCTTGGAAATGGGGAAGATCATAATCATTGTCTTAAAGTATCAGGAGGGTTGTTATGGGAACAATATATGTTTATTTTGCTTGTCCCCAAAATGTCAAACCAGAAGTAATAAATAAAAGTTACAAGTAGAAAACTTTAGGCTTAATGTAAGGAAACTCTTCTGATCATTAAAGTTATCCAAATGAAATAAATTATCTCTGGAAATAGTTGGTTCTCCCTCCTAAGAAACCATCAAGTGAAGGATGGGAGACTATCCATCAGGTATGTTCTAAGGAGATATTTAGACAGATATGAATTATGAATTACACTAGTTGATTTCAGAAATCCCTTCTAGTTCTAAGATTTTCTGATTCTAGCCAAGCAGCTCCCCACCCCTATCCTTGAAGATCTCCAGTGATGGGAAAACAGTCCATTCCTTTTGTTGGACAGTTTTCATTTCCTATGATCATTATCCATGCTATGTAGAACTCTAAGTTAACATCTTGAATTATAAACAGAAACATCATAAATCATCAGTGTTGACCATTCTCTACTATAACACACTACTAATATTAAATGTAGCTCTTTTATTATAAAAAATAATAAATGTGATATATATGTGTACATGTATATAAGATATACATATGTATATTCTATTAAGTTGGATTACTGAATATTATAACACTATTAACCTAATATTAGAAGATTGCTGATAGATGAGTAGGTAAATAGTGAACATAAAGAACTCTCAAAATATTTAAATGTATAATCTAAACTCTATTCAAGATTTGGTGTGCTTTCTGTAAATGGGAAGCTGGAAACTAAAGGATTTGTACAAACAGAAAGTATGATCACTTTCATTTGGGTTTGCAAGACTAAACATTTGAAGGAGGGTTCTTAATCTTTCTATATCATAAACCCCTTTGGCAGCAAGGGTGAAATCTATGAACCCCTTCTGAAAATGTTTTTAAATGCATAAAACACATGGCATTCCAAGGGAAGAAAATTGTATTGAAACAGTTATCAAAATATTTTTTAAAACAAGTTCATAAACCTCAGGGCAAGAAACCCTGATTTAGAATTGGTATATTTACTCCTAGGTAATTTGTCTGAAATTGGGATTAAATTACTACCAGGTCACTATGCAGTTCCTTGGTTACGATGTTACCCGAGAAACAACATTTACAATATTCTTTTTTTCATTAAATTATTCTTTTTATTTATAAAAGTAGAATGGATTAAAACGGGTTATAACACTAATACAAATTGAAAAATATAAACTAGTAGAGCAAAATTTAAAGAAATAAAAATACTCGGCGGAGCCAAGATGGTGGAGTGAAAAGGTGACTTTCTGCCTCTCCTCCGATCTTCTCTCAAATCAACAATAAAATAAGCCTCTGAGCTGATCTTCAAGTCAACGAATCAGGAAATATTTGGGCACGGCTCTCTGGAGAACTTCATATCAGGTTAGTTGGACTCGGACAGAGAGATAAATAGATGACCCCTGTGCAGGCCGGAAGTGAGGGTGGGACTCAGCTCAGCTCATCGTGGAAGAAACTCCAAACTCCAAATTCCAAACACCTGGAGTTTATCTGAGGCACTCGGGACACTCTGCCCTGATTGGGGACAGGTGTTCTGGCAGACTTGCCTTGTTTAAGGAGTAATTCGGA
>JAJPUD010001560.1:293763-357807 GCA_023553655.1 Myrmecobius fasciatus | reverse complement strand
GTTGGGGAACTACCCATACATATGTTATACAAATAAAAAGCTTAAAATAAAAAAAAATTTAAAAAAAAAAGAAATAAAAATACTCAGAAAAAATTAAGCACCTCACCCTAATCTTTAAATGTTTTATTAGAATCTTTATTTTTCACCCAGCTTGAATTAAAATGCTACAATATTACCAGAAAATTTGGCTTTTAAAAAAATGCCTTTACTCCCCTGTCAGCCTATAAACATTTTCTTTTCAAATTCCTCACTCTAGCTTCTATCTTATTTCATTATAATAATAATAATTATTATAATTACAATTCATATCCCTACAGCACTTTAAGATTTACAAAATGTTTTCTCTACAGCAACTATGAAATAAGTAGCAAAATATTCTTATTCCTTTTTTAGAGAAGAGGAAACTAAGGCCCTAAGAAGCTGAGTTCCTAGTCACAAAGCCAATAAATACTAGCACCAAGATCTGAGTTCACATCTTCTGTCACCAACTCTACTGTCCTTTATAGTACACAATGCTGCTTCACAATATGGTCCAGTAGTCATAATAAAGTCATTGACAAAAGTAATAATTAACATTTACAGAATATGTTACAAACCAATTTATATACATTATCTTATTTTGATCCTCACAGCAAACCAGGTAGGAAGACAGTGCAGATCCCAGCCACATTTTACAGATGAGGAAACTAACATACAAAGTACAAATGATTTAGCCAATATCACATAAAGAGTGATACATTCAAGATTTGAATTCAGGCCTACTGAATTCAGGCCTAAATCCATTGTTGTTTTCCCTGTAACATAGCTAAAAGACAACAAATAAACCATGGAGCGACTCTTCCTATTGATGGCCTAGAGAAAAGCCTTGACTTTTTCCAATCAGGTGAGAGAATTTTTCCCTTCTTGATATTTTTACTTAAAGTTTCCAACTTGCTTTCTTATTAACAACTTGAAATTTTCATATGATGCTTAGGCATGATGGAAAACATTTAAAGTTATATGCTCAAATACTAGCCCTTACCACGTATTATTGTTCAGTCACATCTGACTCTTCATGACCCCATTTGGGGTTTTCTTGGCAAAAAATACAGGAGTGGTTTGCCATTTCCTTCTCTGGAGTTCTTAAATATACAGAAGGAGTAAGGAGATTCTAAGTTTCCTAAAATTCTGTGAATTTAAAAACTCTGGAAAAGGAAATGGCAAACCACTCTAGTATTTTTGCCAAGAAAACCCCAAATGGGGTCACAAAGAGTCAGATATGATAGAAAAATAATCTTGTCATTTCAGACAAGACCTCTGGAGCAATGGGTCCAGAACAGGTACAATGGTATGTTGGTGAAGTTGGCCTGTCCTGAACAATGAACTCTTCAGATGTTATCAGGAAATAATTAAGCACTCAATAGGTATTTTCGTCCTCAGCTTGAGATATAAGCCATAACAACATGAGGACTGACAGTGAAAAAGACATCTAAGAAAGATGGATCCATATTCTCCAATTTGGGATCAATAATATAGATGTAAACTATGAATCCTTCTCACTATCAAGGGTCATAATTTAATGGAATATGTCATGTTTGTTTATTTAAGCTATACAAAGAATACTAGCAGGAGCTGAATATATTTGATATATACTTTATATGTGCCAAGTGGGGACCTAACAAAATAACTTAGAACCAAACTGTTTTCTGTCTATAATTCAAAATGGCAGTGGACTGCTTAAGAGTAGTCTGACCCATAAAATGGTGCTTTTTAAAGAAAAAACTTCTATTATGCCTGTTCAACACCCCCCCACATGTATACTTCAATTTTACTTAAATAGGCCATAACACTGTGGTTACCTCATAGTTATAGTGTCTATAATTATCACTTTTAGGGGACAGGAAAAAAAGGAGTTGGGAAAGAACTCACCCCGAGGAAACATTTCCGATTGTAAAGTACCAGGCTGACAAGAGCAGGAATCCTGCATTTACCTCCTTCACTAACAAATTCTGGGTTGGAGCCTGAAGGGGGAAAAGAATCTAAATATGTCAGTGCTGGAAAAACTATTTAGTTTGACAAAGAAAATGAAAATTTCCCCTGATGTAGAAGCAAGATCCTTGGTGGTATTTGAATTTAGTGAGAGGAAGCCACTCCCTCATTAAGACATATCCAACTATGGTAATAATGTGGAATACCAAAAGTAGTAACAGATTTATTATTACCACAGTGTGGAAATAAAATATGTTTTTTTGCTCTGTTACTCAATCCAGTTAATTATCCGTGCAAAGTAAAGTTATTCCTGGCAACTCTGGAGCCAAAGCTATAACTTTAGCAATGGTGGGGGTGGAGAGGAGAAATCTCTATTGAAGGGAAGGGACATGTGGGCTGAAAGGTTTTTTCCAATTCTAGGAGAAATATTGTACTTTTTGGATTTAAGGGAATGGAACATAGAAACAAACAAGGTTGAATATTCTGATTTCTGGATGTTAGTCATTGTTGGAGATCTTGACTAGGTTCTTTAGCATCAATGGCTGCCAAAAAACACTAGAAAGAGGGTCAGGAAGAGAAGAACAATTCAGAAAAGTCTATTCAGTATACAACTCCCAGGAGCATCACTGTATTGGGGAGTTTTATTCAGGCAATGAAGCGCAACGGGCAATTTATAGCATACTTCCAGTAGTATTATAAAGCATGAGACTGAGAACCCGAGAAATGCAGTAATCCCTTAGAAAAGCACTACCTGAGTTTGTCCCCTCCTTGCTTAAATGAAAAGAAGTCAGTTCAATGTATTTATCTAGTATTATCAGCATGGATAGAACAGTACAGATGCTAATCAAAAAG
Source organism: Myrmecobius fasciatus (assembly GCA_023553655.1). Taxonomy (NCBI): domain Eukaryota; kingdom Metazoa; phylum Chordata; class Mammalia; order Dasyuromorphia; family Myrmecobiidae; genus Myrmecobius; species Myrmecobius fasciatus. The sequence continues at coordinate 354,987 of JAJPUD010001560.1, read as the reverse complement.
ATCCAACTATCCAAAGGCTAAAAGCCATTTGGTAAGTTATTTCTTAAACCTAGCGGTTATACTCATTGACACCATCACTGGTGTTGTTATGGAATACAGCTCAAACCAGGCAGATTGGAGGAAAGAGAATATCCATCATATGGCTCATTTCAAGTACTCACAACAAAAAAAAAAAAAGGTAGGAGAAAGCAATGAATGAGAGGGAACACAGCCAAAAGCCATGGGAAAAGACCCTCTCCCCAAAACACATTTTTTATCTGTAGTAAATTATAGACCACCAAGAGTAGTTTGACTTGGATACCCAGCACGAGTTCCCACATCGCAGCTGTTATTGTTGGCTTCAGCACTTTAATCCAAGGAGAACACGCATTCTGCTAATGTTTGAATAACCCTTGCCAACAAATTGATCCCATAGCAGCAAAGCTGCAGGAGGTACTTTTAAACGTTGAAGGGAAATATAAAGGGGAAGAGACCCTGTAAATATATTTCCGTGTACAGCCTGGAACTTGGGATACATCCCGTAATATTTTTAAGTGGGAAGAAAGATTTCTTTTTCTTTGGCAAAAAGCAACCCAAATGGGCATTGGAGAACATCTGCAATTTACATAGGAGGGAGCCATGCCAAAGAAATGTAGATTCCACAGCCCTTAACCCTGGGGACAACACAAAACAAGCAAATCTCTAAATAAGGTCTGAAAGGCACTAGCTCTCAAAATGGGCAGTAGACTTCCACAGCTGGGAGTGGAGAATGGGTGCTTGAGATTGCTAATTCCTCCTGCACTAGCAAGATATTTCTGTATGGAGAAAATATACAATTTTGAATTAGAGGGCCTAGGTTTAAATCTCAACTGTGATATAATAGATAACCTTGAACATATCCTGACTTCCCTGGACCTCACTTTGTTCTTCTGTAAAAGAAGAGGGTTGAAGCAGATGATCTTCAAGGTTCCTTCCAAGTACTAAATCCTAAATCCATTCACCTAGATGAACCACAAAAGTTCACTGAATCCTAAACCAAGAACGCTACCACCATCAGCCACCAAAAATGTTTTTCTCCCCAAGTGATTACAAAAAAGACCTTTCTTTTCATTCTTGCTCAATCCCACACCTGTACAGGGACTCTCACCAAAGTTTCCAGGACAGTTAAGAAAGGGCATAATGGTACCTTATATCCTGTAAACACAATTGAAAGGAAAAAAATATGGCCGGAAGTTATACATTTAGAGAGTTGTTTGCCATTAAATAACAAGCAAATATTAACAACTTCAGGTCACTATAGAACTGGGTATATTCAAATCTACGATCTGAGGGTTCAATTCAATTCAACAAACATTTATTAACTGAACTGAATTTCAAGGTTAAAGGCTCCATACATGATGCTAGGACCCCTAGCTAGTAGAGTACTCTGTGTAATGCATGTGTTTATGGTAATGACAGACTAACTGTCTTTTGCAGAAGCTGTCAATATTCTGTGCACACACAGCATCTGGAGGGATTAAGCAGGACACTAGGGAATTAAAAGATACAATTAAGTGAAAATTAAGAAGGAAAGAGAGAGAAAGATGTGTCCTAACTCCCTAGAGAAGTATTTTAGTAAGATTTCATTCCTTCTGTTTCAACCTTTCTGTGCCAGTCTGAAATAAGACTCTGTCTCTTTAATTGTCAAATGCTTTTCCATCTCACAAGTAATTCTTTTTCATACAGGAGTCTTTTTAAAAGTTATAAATAAAATATCCCAAATATTTTCTTTTTCCCACAGATGAGAATGCTAAAACACTGACTACAAAATTGAGTTGTATTAGTACTTGGCTTCCAGCTAAAACAACTCCTCCTACCCCCCCCCAAAAAAAAAGCTTAATTAAAGACAGAGCAAGGAAGCAGCACTGTGGGCCCTAAGCCTTTGAGTTATAGCAGACGTTTACTTGTAATTATCATCTCTGAGGTCAAAATGATCCCTCAAGAATAGCTCTCTCAAGTGGAAGAGAAAAACAAAAATAAAAACTGATGGAGGAGAAGAAATCTGAAGTAGGGATGGCCAAATGGCAACTTTGAGTTTGGGTAAAGAGTGAAGAATATTTAACCCCCCTTTTGGCCTTCAAGGTCTCTTGTTCAATCACCAACTAATAATCAGCAGCTTTTAGAACAGAAATAGTCTTGGAGCTGATCAATATGGATGCCCATCTCTGAAGTTTAGCCTTTGGAAGGAAAGGGAAGGCCAATGTTTTCCCAGATGAATTCTATTCCATATGAATTTATGAAAGAACGCATATATTTTTATACAAATAATTTTTTAATAAAGCTTTTTATTTGCAAAACATATGAGTGACCTTTCAACATTGACCTTTGCAAAAAAAACTTTTTTTTTCCCAAGCTTTTCCTTTCCCTCCCCCCGCCCCCCACCCCTAGATGACAGGTAATCTAATACATGCTAGATAGGATAAATTACATGACAAATACAATACATGTATACATATCTATACAGTTATCTTACTGCACAAGAAACATCAGATCTAGAAAGAGAAGAAGAAAAAAAAAAAACCTAAGAAGGAAAACAGAATGCATGGAAATATTCACAGAAAGCGTTAAAATGCTATGTTGTGGTTCACTCTCAGTTCCCACAGGCCTCTCTCTGGATGTATATGACTATCTTCATCGCAGCACAACTGGTTTGAATCACATCATTGTTGAAGAGAACCATGTCCATCAAAATTGATCATCGTATAGTCTTGTTGCTGTGTATAATGTTCTCCTGGTTCTGCTGATTTCACTCAGCATCAGTTCATGCAAGTCTCTCCAATCCTCTCTGAAATCCTCCTGTTGGTCATTTCTTACAGAACAATAATATTCCATAACATTCATATACCATAATTTATTCAGCCATTCTCCAATTGATGGGCATCTTTTCAATTTCCAGTTTCTTGCCACTACAAAAAGGGCTGCCACAAATATTTTTGCACATGTGGGTCCCTTTCCCTCCTTCAAAATCTCTTTGGGATATAGGCCCAGTAGAAACACTGCTGGGTCAAAGGGTATGCACTGTTTGATAACTCTTTGAGCATACCTCCAAATTGCTCTCCAGAATGGTTGGATCCATTCACAGTTCCACCAACAATGTATCAGTGTCCCAGTTTTCCCACATCCCCTCCAACAGCTATCATTATTATTTCCTGTCATTTTAGCCAATCTGACAGGTGTTATACAAATAATTTAATCAATCTTTTCCATTTTGAAGGGAAGCTAAGTGATACAGTGAATAGAGTGCCTCAGTTTCTTCATCTGTAAAATGAACAAGAGAAGGAAATGGCAAACTACTCCAGTTTTATTGCCAAGAAAATGGAATCAATGAAGAATAAGACACCTGAAAAAGATTGATAAAGAATACTCCATTTTGAAAGACAGGGACAAATATCAGTAGGCAGAAAGTTATAGAAAAGCTCCTGATTGTCTATTCTTTCTGTGAAGTTGGGACATGTTCTTCATGGCAGTTTCTCATTGAAATAAATTATTGCCTTTATAGAGACAATGGAAAAGTCTGTTTTGAATAGGTGTCTAAAACTAGTCTCTTTCCTCACGTGAAAACTATGTAAGTATAACTACAATTTTCAGAATGGACAATTGGAATCATTGAAGAATTTGCCAGCTCCGAAGATTGTCTCGGAGACATATACACTGACTCATGGTAATTTCAGGAATGTAAGATGCTCCCTTCACCAATAATACAGGACTGTGTACAGTGATATAAATGCTTTGGGTTTGTTGTTGTTAGGACTCCACTGGTATAGGTAAGTTTGATTAAGAGAACTCCCTCTGTCAGGACAGTGAAGTATCTGCTCTGCAAATTGCAATCAGAAAGATTTTTCTTTGGTCCTGAGGTTAAGTGAATGGCCTAGGTTCACACAGCCACTTTATATGAGAAGCGAGACTTGAATCCAAGTATTCCTGACTGTGCTCTCTACCGACTATGCCCTTCTACTTTTCTTAAGATACTTAATTATGAGGAAGTTTATAGACTCTCGACCATAAATTTATGGTTGAAAACCTATAAATCCAAAAATTTGTTATTGTTGGAAACAGTCTTCTCTTGGGCTTCAGGAAATTCACTTAATATGATTTAATAGATTTATCTGTATCTTCTATAATTCTACAAAGTAAAATAGTTCCCCCCAAATTACCAACATACCTTGAGAGCTGTAGCATATTCTTTATTCTCGCCTTTTTTTTTGTCTACATGGCCATGTTTGTCTACATGAATAAATAGATGAGTCTTTGTATTGCCAAATAGTTAGAAGAAGAAATTTCTTAGTAGCCAACAAGTAACTCCATTTCAATATCTTTTGAAAACTGACATCATTAATAGGGCTTTTCCCAGATAGGGAGTGGAGGGAGAAAAGATATCATTCAACTGAGGTAAGGGGAGGTTGAAACAAGCAGTAAAGTATTTGCTTCAGCACAGGAAGTAAACTGGAAAAGATCTGGGAAACTCACATCAGCCAAAGTCATGAAGGTCCTTGTTTCTTCCTGGCCCTCTATTTCTCTTCCTGCTCTTTTCTCTGCCTTGCTCTTTGCATTGTCAGTCAGTTCTTGTTGTAAAGCCCTAGCCTTTTAACCAGTTTAGAAGAGTGAATCTAGCTGCCAGTAGCCTGGAAGCAGCTTGGCTTGCAAAAATTAAGCTTAGGCAATTCTGCATTTAATCATTTCGTTATGGTCTACATGAGAGTAATCAAATGGATAGGCCCCAAAGCTCCTTTTGCTTACATGAGCAGACCAGTTCAAAGAGTACATTTCCATGAAGCTAGCTTGTTAAAGCAGCTGATCTGGCTTATAGAAAGTATGAAGTCTATAGGCAGGATGTCCCAAAAGTCTTAGTATAGTTTTAAACTTCAATTAACTTCAGAAAAATGAAAGCTACAAACTTATAAAAATTACCATTTGGGGGTTTAATTATTAAGTTTCTTTAGTACTTATTTAGTCTGATGAATTTTGAATAAAAGATTTTTTGTTTTATTTTAATGTTCTGGATGATACTTTTCTAGACCAGTAGATCTGTAAAAGAGGTCTTCTTGGTTGGCCGCCTTAATGACATGATCTATCTCCATCAGACTTTTTCTTGTAAGGCACACAAAAACTATCATGTATTTATTCAGGTGTCATACTTTGGATGATCTCAGAACTAGGATTACAAATGCAATCCTTCAAGCAGCAAATGATACAAATTTTTGTATAAATTTCAGTTAATTAGGGCAATATGTAGCAGAAAATGGTTAATATGTTGAATTTTAATAAGAAATATATCAATATTTCACATTTCTTCATGATTGATAGGAGAGGAAAAAGATAAAAGGAGAAAATTGGGAAACAAAAATTTTTTAAATGCTCAAAATCATTAAAACAAAATTTTTAAAAAGGTTCATTGATATTTCAAAATTTAAAATAATTAACCTTTAAAATATTGCTTTTTATAACTTTTTAGTATTTATAATCCTGAAGTTATTGAAGCTTAAATCTATACTAAGACTTTTGGGACACGCTCTTTATGGCAGTTCCTCACTGAAACAGATTATTGTCTTCATATAGACAAAGGAAAAGTCTGCTTTGAATAGGTGTCTAAAACTAGTCCCTTTCTCCATATGAAGACTATATAAACACAACTACAATTTTCAGAATGGACAACTGGAATCATTGAAGAATATGGCAGCTCTGAAGATGGTCTCATAGACATATAAGCTGACTCGTGATTGATTTCAGCAGTTAGACAGTCCCTTCACCAATAAAAATCAAAATTCCTCCATTCCATCTCAACCTCTGTGATTCTAATCTAGCATTTTTCCATAAATGTCCTATAGAGGGTCAAGCCAATATGTTTGACACCTTTCTCTGGTATTAACACACAAACTAATCTAACTTTTGTTTGTCATTCTCAGTAAACAAAAATTCATAGAACTTAGATCTCCAAGGAGCCTCAGAGATTATCTAAAACAATCCCCTCATTTTAACATAATGAAAATGAAGGATGGAAACCCTGAAATCATACAGGACTCAAACCCAATTTCAAATTCTGGATAAGGTTTAGGAGAGATCTAGGAAGTAACAAATTAATGAGAAGTTAGTATATCCCACTTAGCACTGTGCTAAGCTAAGCAAAGACAAATATGAAAGCAAGGCAGTTCCTACCCAAAAAATAGCTTAAAAATGATGGGGTTAAAAACAGCACACACAGGAGAGCAGTGGCTACAGAAGGATGTTTTGGTTTGGAAAGTCACAAGTCTGATGAGTGGCAGGACAGTCAATTGATACTATAATATATTGTTGTTGCTGCTATTGCTATTGTTATTATTGTTTTGCTATTTCAGTCCTGTCTGACTCTTTGTGACCCAATCTGGTGTTTCCTTGGCAAAGATACTAGAGTGATTTGCCATTTCCTTCTCTGGCTCATTTTACAGTTGAGGAAACGGAGGCAAACAAAGTTAAGTGATTTGTCCAGGGTCACACAACTTGCAAGTATCTAAGGCTGGATTTGAATTCAACCTTCCTTATTCCAAACCAGTGCTTATCCACTATGGTGCCCCCTAGTGTCCTTGATCCTCTATAGCAATGGGAAAGCTCCTCAACTATAATGTGGACATATCATCCGTAATACTTATCTTCCAAGGTTGTTATAAGGATCAAATATTGAATGAGGTAAAGCATTTTGCAAACCTAAAACTATGTAAATGTCATTTTAAAAATTATTATTATCATCATTATTATGCCTCAATGCAAACAGACTCTCTCTTTTCTGGTCACACATGTGATTACTGATAATGTGCAGCAACTTACTTATTGCCCACAGTCTTCTTTCCATTGTCCTTTTGATTACTCATAATTTTGATCCTTCTGAGATCATGGCATTCCATGATTTATGGCCACATATTACCACAAAGAGATAACTGCTATTAAAGAAATGGGTTTTTGCAGCATTGGGCAATTTGGTACCATTAGAAAGACTGCAATTTCCCAACTGCACTCCAGCCACTCTAGTGAAAAGATATACTCTTTTTACTCAATTCTGGGTCAGTTCACTAGTTACCTGCAGTACCTATTCTAGATAGTATACTTTGACAGGTTATCCATCATAATGTATATTGCAGACTAGACCACTAGGTCTATAAACTTTTTTGATTGTGTATCTCATCATACAAAATTTCTGAGCATACCTCTCAATATACATATCTTTAATTATTTCTAATTTCTGTACTTGTATTATTATACTAATTACTTATACTATTATACCAATAATTATGTATGCCATATAACTCACAAAAATAGAAACTAAAAATGGATGAGCTAATGAAATAATTACTATCTGTTCCCACAAAAGTCAGTGGAGTTTATTGAAAAGGGGAATGACATAGTCAGACCTATGCTAAGGGGAAATGGGAGGGAAGAAAGGAATAAGCATTTATTAAGCACCTATTCTGTTCCAGGCACTTATAAATGTCTGAGGCAGATTTGAAATCAGATCTTCTTGTCTATCTACTCTATCTACTAGAGAGAGTTTCTTAAAATTTTTCCACTTGTGACCCCTTTTTACCTGTGAAATTTTTAAATGATCCAGGATATATAGGTATATAAAATAGATATACAATTCAGTTACAGAACCCCTACATGAGGTCACAAATCACATTTTAAGAAATTGAGTACCATGTTATTTAGATGCTGCTTAGTTTAGGAAAAATATTTGGGCACCTGCATGGAGGACACATTAAGGGTTTGGGGGAGAAATGAAAAGTTTAAATTAAGAGGTTATTGCAATAATCCAGGCAAAAGATTATAAGATCCTGAAAGAGGATGGTGATTGAATGAATAAGAAGTGGTTGAATGAGAGATGTTTTAGAGATAGAAATGACAAAACTGGCCAACTGATTTGGATACATACAGTAAGAGAGAGTGAAGGTAATAAACCTGGTTGACTGGAAAGATGGTGGTACCCTCAAAGAAAATAAGAAAGTGTGTATGAGGGAATGGCTTTGGTGAAGGAAACATAATGTGATAAGATCTATAATATACAGCAAAACCTTTACATACTTGATCATCCTAAATGAATCACTCTTTATCACTCCAAAAGAAAAGGAGAACATCTTACTCATTAGTAGTGCATGCAAGTTGTACTCTAAAAAGTTTATGCTACAGTCATAAAGTGATCTGGGTGACAAGGAACAGACATAGGATGGGGGAATATAACTGTCCTGCAAGGCCAGCTTAGAAAGAGGGGAAGGTTAATGCAGTGATGAGAGTATAATGGGGAAATATTGGCAGATATGAATAGATGTGGTTATGTTGAACATAAGCTTCTCAACTTGAGGGGGAAGATGTAGCCAGCATCGTGCTAGTAAATATTTAACTACCAGCCCTGTCTAAAAAAATGCACCTATTACACCCTTTTAAGTGTAATTTTTATTATTAAGATTTTCTCTATCATTTTCTTAAAGTTTTGCCAATTAACATAACAATAAATCAAGCCTTCATTTGTAGCATTTGACAATTTCCAAAGTGCAAATACTCACACTGAAAATTTAACAATTGCATACAGGAGAACCTGTACAAGTTGGCTTCAATTCATTAGTAAGAGGATTTATCTTCTCACCTTCTGATTAGTTGATCCCATATTCCTTTTGGTCAAGCCCTGGTTCTTTGAAGACCACAAGTCTAAATAATATGTATTTTTCATACATTTAGTTCTTTGAGTATTAATACTAGAACTGATCCATTCCAAAATGCTTTGAATCTTCTTTGGAGAACTTTGATGTTTAGTTTGTACAATGTGACTTGAAAATAGGAGCATTTGTACAACTTCAGTATCAAAAGGAAACATTTATTTTATTTAGACCTTGTGCCGGATGTTTGTAGGGAATTTGAGATTTTTAAGTACTCTGTCACTGGACTTTTTCACCATCCTGAGCCAATGTCATATTTGCCAACCTTACAGAGTTCTCTTGGCACTGAATTCAGCAGTGATCAAAGTAGAAGCTAACTTAGTTTGGAGAATTGTGTCAAGTTGTTAAAAAGAATTTCCCTACTTCATCCTCTGTAGTGAGTGATGGCAAATCAGCTTAAGTTATCTTCATGTTGATTTGCTGGAATTTTCTCATTGTGAATCCAGTAAGGCCAGATGACCAAATGCTCCTATAAAATTCTACCTCTGTTGCCTTTGGGTATTAGGATGAAAGCAATTCTGAACCCTCCTTTATTCACCTCCCCAAATATCTGAAAGTCATACTTTTCCTTCTTTACGAGGTTCATTCTTAGCCAAACACTATCACCCTCTTTTTTTCAGAACTTCTATACCTGACTTTCCACCTAAAATCCCACCATCATGAAGAGTGATCCAACTTTGATACTTAACACTTCCTCAGCCCCCTCCATTGCCTCTCCTCTCTGATTGGAGAGCTGAAGAATGAAGTAATAAACACCCCTCCCAAAGCTTCCCTTTATAGATAGCTAAGGACTTTCCAGAATTTCATTCTCTATTAGCTGCTCCACTTGATTTTAAAACCCCAAACTTCACGTCCCTGCATCATGGACTCTCTGATCTTCCTTGCTCACCTTTTCAGCTTCCCTTTGTATATTAACTTCTCTCATTAGATTGGAAGTTAAGGGCAGGGAATGTCTTCCTTTTCCTTATTTGTAACCCCAGCTCTTAGCACATGTAATAAATATTAATTTACTACTGACTGGTACTGCTGATTATTTCTCCACACTATACAGTTATCCCTTTCCTTATTGCAGTTTCAGTATATTGCAGGTAGGCATAAAAATTAAATGGGAATTTGGGGGGAGTTATGTAGAAGCTATAAATGACATATCAAGGCCAGCAGATGACACAGAGCTTATGAATAAATACTTAACCCAAATTTTACACTATGGTAATTTTACACTTACAGTGTAAACACCCCATAAAAGAAAAAGAAAAAGTTCAGACTTCTTCTCAGTATGAAGGAAGGGCCAAAAAATTTTATGTTGGCTTTCCAGATTGGGGGAGGGGGCACCTTGCCCCCAATCTCCTTGATGTGGAAGGGCTAACTGTATAATTATTAGTATATTGGGAACATTTTCTTTGACTTAAAGGCACTCTAATAGGTCCACAGACTCAGAGCTGGAAGAGATCTCAGAGGCTATGTAAGAACATGTAGTTTATGTAACTGTGATGTGGTAGGCAGAATACGGACCTGGTAATTTAGGAGACCTGGTTCTAGTCCTAATTCTGCTGTTAATTACCTGAAGGACTTCAGTTTCCTGATCTGCAAAATGATGCTTGAGAAGGAACCTTTTATTATAGCCAAATTTTGTCATAAGCATTACATGAAAGTGTCCATTTTCCCATCACAGCCTACCATTTCCCACCTCCTTTTCTATCATTTCATGCCAGAAATATTTTCCCACCTCATCACCCAGCTCCCAATGCCACTTCCTATGTGAAATATTTCCCAATTGTTAAACTTCCTCCCCCTCCCTAGATTTTTTGGTATTTGCTTATATCATATTGTTATTGCTTTTAATAGAATGTAAGTAGCTTGAAGAGTAGAAATTCTCTGTTTTGGTCTTTGTATTGCCAATACCCAGAAGAGTGCCTTATATATAGTTAGTTGTTAATGAATTCTTGATGAATAGGATTACAATTATTTAAATGCCTATTTCTAATGATACCAAATAACAAAGGAATGATTTTTAAATATTTTGAAATTTACTTCTATTTTTATATCAACTTCATTCTGAATGTAACAGCATCACAAAGAACTTATTGAGAGAGAAAACTGTGATTATCATTAGTAAGTTTTTTATGATTTGGAATAACATTGGTTATAAAAACTTACCACTTAATATACTTCATAATAATTTCCATTTTTTTCCTATTTATATAAGGAAATATTAGAAGGAAATGTTTCAAATTAGATTTTTTTTAGAAAATTCAATGTTTGTTTTAAAACTTTTTGTGGTTAGTTTTTTTTATAATGCCCTTATGATATGACCAAAACCATGAAATGATTTTTAAGCATTAGGTAGCATAAAACACAGAGTAATTTTAGAATCACTAGAAGTAAACCCATATTTAAAATATTTCTTGTTGGTTTTTTTCTTGTGTGGGATTTTGAATTCTTAATTTGTAGATGTTTGTTCCATTGTGAGAATTATACTTATCATTTCAGTTATCTTTTTCCTTCAAACCATTCAATCCAGTTATGCAAAATGAGCACTGATACAAAAAAATGCTTATGCTAAAGAAATATCAATTAGAACAATAAACGGACTTTGATTTTATGTACACTCTATCAAGTCAGACCATCAATATGATGACTATGAGTCAGACATTTTTGAAAGCATTGAGGTATTTCTTCCAGACCAATAAGAAGCCAACCCATGAGTCACCTGACTTATTCTGACCAAGTTCTAATGGTTCTCCACAATTGCTAAATTCACACATGGTACACAACAGTTATAGACAGCAAAGCAAATGACTACAGTATAAGTTTGCTCACAAAGACAGCCTTTTGGAATATTTCAGAGAAATTGAGAAGCACTCAATTAAGATGATCTCTGAGTTCCCTTCCAGCTCTAAAATTTTATGATTCTTAAAATGTAAGTATACTAAGCACTGTTACTGATGAGAAAGAAAGTAATTTATATTGTCAATTTTTCCAGTTTACATATTACAAAAGTATTTATTGGAACATTTATAACTTTGTTCTATTTTTTTAAGAACACACTGAAATCCAAGTCTGGGCTCTAGAGGTCCTTTCAGACAATCAAAAGCAGAATTTTCCAACCAGGCAGCTGTAGTTCATTAGATCTGCCATGGACCGTGAAAGCCACTTGCCAATAGTGTCGAAAGACTATTACTCATTTCAATCTCTCTGAAGAGGACAGATCTCTCTCTGACAAAGCATTAGTGAAAAACACTGAGTTTGGGGCTACGTCTGGCCCAGCTCAACACACATGGACGGAAGTTCAATGGAGAAACGAAAGCCAAGTGGGGATGACAGATTGATGTTCTAGCTTTTCACCTTCAGAGACCAGAGCTTCCATCTAGATTACAAGGAGAGAAGGGGAGGGAGCAAGGAAGACTAGGCAATAACAATATGCTGGCAGTGTGCATAATAATCATACCATCTGACCTGACAAAGCTGTCAGTCTGAACTGCAAAATCTCTGTTTCTGATTGAGACTTTCTAATCCCATCAGTTCAAAACAGAAAAACTTTAGAGGCCAATCAAATCAACTCTGAATGTCAGTCACTGTCCAACCACGGCAATGCAATTCATCATAAAAATCAAGCTCACCCTCAGAAACATATCAAGCCTTGGGTCAAAGATCTTTATTGAAGGGAACCAAAAAAACATTAGAAATTTTAAACCCCGGGCAACTAAAATTCACGAGGATTCCACTGCTTTTCTCTCTAGAGGTTATATAATTATTTGGCAATTTGAGCTAAACAAGGGGGGGTTTTTGTTCTAATTTATCATTGGTTTTTCCTATCCTCTAAAGAGTTCTGGCTGTGTCTATACAGTCTAGCCATAAAATTGAACTGAATTGAGCTGAAAGAGTGAGATGAGTACCTCACTCTTCAAATACTGTCTGCATAAGAAATGATGCTTTATGATCAAAGAAAAAAATTAATTCTTTCAGAGAATGCTCCCTAATGGCCTCTAGTCTGTAAGACCATGATAATAGCTGCCAAGAAAAGTTAGGGTTTCAAGTTCCCATTTTGTTACCATGAGGTATATCCCAAATTCACACTCGTAGGACATTTCTTAGTATTTTATATTTGACCATTACTTACATTAAATATTTTAAAAGATGGGAGGGAATAAACATTTATATAGCTTCTACTAAGTACCATGCATTCTGCTAAGTGCTTTTATTTCATTTGATCCTCACAACAACCCTGTGAGGTGGGTGCTACTATGACCTCCCATCTTATAGATGAAGAAACTGAGGCAAACAGACTTGCCCAGGGTCACACAGCTGGCAAGTGTCTGAGGTCAAATTTTAACCAGAGTCAGAAAGACAGAAAGATTCTACACCCAGTGTTCTATCCACTGTCACTTAGTCACCTTCACCTTAAAATTAAGAATCTGTCACCATATCTGGGTTTTAATTTCAAGTTATAGATTCTAACAATAAAGGATTTTATCATTCTAATACCTTTTTAAAGTATTTTAAAATAGCCTTGGTAATCATAATGTTTTATTCCAGAAAAGAAGGTTGGCCAAACCACAATTTTAATGATCTGGAGTAGCTTCTGGAGAAGATGAAGTAATATTTAGTACAGTACTTTGCACAGAGTACATTCAATAAAAATATACTGAACATTCAAAAATATTCAATAAAAATAAAACAACTTTCACAGAAGACAGTGGTGAGGGATGGTGTCATTTTTCCTATTTTATTTTCACAGTATCCATCCCAGTTTCATGTTTGCCTGGAATTCTATTGTGAATTATATAAGCATGACATTCACATGGAATTCTATACTGAATTATATTTAACAAAAAATCAAGAGAAAGAAGCAACCCCTAAAGGAGTCTTGATGCCCAAAGAAAAAGACAAAAAGGAAGATAGTGGAGGGAGAACATTGCATGATAGAAATTTATTTTAAAAGTTGTAATTGTTCCAGTAAAGTGTTAAGAATAACACCTGAACAAAAAAGATAGATTTGCAGATATGTGTGTGAATTATATGTTTACAACCAAGTGTGAAAAAAGGAAAATTAGGCATTTGCTCTATAAAATTTCCATAACTCAGAAATCCCACTTCTCTAATACATTCTGGAAATATATCTCCCTTATAAGCATTACTTATGAGTAAACTCCAAAGTTGTCAAATATAGTGAATTAATAACTACCAAATTTGTCTGCAGAGATATGAAAAGCTTCCTCCCCCTGTTCTTCTGCAGAGGAGGAGGGAGGGCAATGGGCGTGGAAAATTACATGTCATATCAGATTTTTTCAATGTGTTTACTTGGTTTGGTGAAGTTTTTTCTCTTCCTGGTTTTTTTTTTTTTTCTTAATTCTTTACCAAAGGCATTAACTTTCTGTGAGGAAGGAAGAGAGAAAAAATAAATAAAGGGAGCATATGCTATGGCATATATATATAAACTATACACACACTATGCATATACATACATGCATACAGTGTATGTATAGTTTTTCCTTCTATATAAATATAAGTATATATTCATACATATATACTATATATAGAAGGAAAAACTATACATAGACATATATATATCTATATACACATACATATAAATAATATGTATATATATAATTTTAAGTTCCAAAAAACTAGGTAATTAGCCATAATTTAGAATTTTAAGTTTTTCTCCCAACTTTCAGTAAACATTTTGTTTTCCCTGATCTATTGACCCTAAAAAAAAGATCACCAAAGACCTTGGAGGACCCTACTTTCTGAAACAGAAAATGTCATCACTACAGGATTAACCTAATGGTAGTACAATTATGAATGTATTGTTAAAATGAAAAAAAACCTACATATTCAAATTTCCATAAAAATTTGTTCAAAGTTTTCAAATTTATAAAGATTAATATGAGGCTCACCAACTTAGGGTATTTTTTATCTAAAGATTTCATCATAGTTTATATGATACTAAAATTACCCTTGTTTTAGGAGTAAACACCCCAAGATGAAATTTATTAGCAAATGAATGGTTTAAAAGGCTCAGAAACTGTTTTGGCTGACTATTTTACTTATTAATAATGGAGTATCAATTTAAAGTTGGGTTCTATGAAAGCGTCCCTTCCTTCCAAAATGGTCATATAAACTATGTTAGTGGTAGGATAATCATTAAAGAAAAAGTTCATATTATTTCTGTAACTCATTATCATAATAGTCATCCTAATAATATGGCAAGAGAAATATAAACTTCTAAGACAAAATGAGCCAACCTTTTAAAAAAAGTTACAAATACAATATTATTGTCTCCTGCAAATAAGAATGGTACAATGATAATAAAATTTAGGATTTTTTTTCATCTAAGTTCACTATTAAAGATATTTTTGACAAAAAACAAAAAAGCAACTGGAGTCACCAACTGATTAATTTTTATGGTCCAGGTAAAATCATTCTTATTTTTCTCTTACATCAAGGATGGTTCCAGTTAAGTATTTTGATCAGATGTGTACAATACGAATCCACTAGGTGGTATTACAGTACAGAGGGTACTAGACATGGAGATAGAAAGACTTGAGTTCAAATTTAGTCTCTTACACTTATTTAGGGGTGAGTTACTGTTGTTATTCATCATGTCCAACACTGTGACCTCATTTAGGATTTTCTGGCAAAGAGACTGGGGTGGTTGGCCATTTCCTTCTCCAACTCATTTTACAGGTGAGGAAATTGCCCCAAACAAGGTTAAGTGACTAGTGCAAGATCTTCCAACCAGCAAGTATCTAAAGCCGGTTTTGAACTCAGGAAGATGAGTGTCCCTGACTCTAAGCCCAGTGCTCTGCGCACTATGGCACCACCTAGTGGCTATTGGGGTGTGTCCTGGGTAAGTTACATAACCTTTATCTGCCTCAATTTCATTAACTGCAAAATTCTTCATCTATCTTGTTGTGAGGTATAAATGAGATAAAATGTATGAAGCACTTAGCAAAGTGCCTGTGCATGTAGTAGGCATTATATAAATGTTTATTCTTTCCTCCTCCCCCCATTATCTCCTACCAAACAGAAGCTACATTTAAGCAACCAACCACATGAACAGTCAACTAGAAAGACCCGGCTCCACTCCAGGAAAAAACAAATATCAGCTCAAATGATTGTTGACATAACATGAGAATGCATGCACAAAACACACACACACACACACACACACACACACACACACACACACTGGAAAAAATGTGAAGAAAACTGAGTGTAGGGAGAAAAAAAAGAAATAAAAATAGTGGGCTTTATGAAAAGGGGTGGGGGGAAGCACATAGTTCAACAGGTTCCTGAAATCCTGGTAGTGATCGATAAATTGACTTTTGCTTCACCTTTTATGAAGAGGCTGTACTTAGCAAATCACTGTGTAAGCTGCCTCAATAACAGCAGTCCTGCTATCAAGTTTACTTGCAAGGATTCCAACAAAGAAATTAATTTCTTAGATGACAAGGAAAGGTTATCTAGAATGGAGAAAACACAAGAGACTGAGTGTTCACCTAATAAAACAGACAAATATCAGTCTAGGCATTGAATTCAGAGCTGCTCTACTTTCCATAGGATCTGAATTCCCTACAGTCTAACCACTACAATTTCTTTAAGAAAAAAAAAAATCTTCCCCTTCAAAGGATGCATTCCTGAAAACACTAACACTTTATAACTTTATAAAGCATTGCCTAGATCTTCTGTCAGTATGGGTTGTTGTAAAACTTCTCCCGTGGCTACTTCTCACATAAAGACCATATCAATAAAACATTTCACAATAACAATGATCAAATCAGAGAACGCAGAAATTGACACTCACCAAAAATCACTGAGGGTTTTCTCCTTACCATCAAGTATCGGGAAACTTTCCTAAATCTTTCATGTTTCAGACCATACTCAGAGCATCATCCTATCAACAGGTAATATACAAAGGTGACTCCTCTCCTATTTTATATATACCATAAATTTAGCAACAGTCTCCCAGTCAACCAGTTGGTTCTTCTTGTTTTGGGATTGTGGTCATATTGAAAAGGGTGGTCATGTAATCATAGGCTGAACTAGAGATGCTGATACTTTGCAGGGGAAGAATGCAGGGGTGGATTTTGCTTCCATGAATTCATGTTTTTATTCCGGGCATATACCTCATAATACTGTCCCACCCACACCAATTTGCAAATCCTACTTTTCATATCATAGAATCCCAAGGTAAAGTTGATTTAAAAAATAAAAACAAAATCTTAAACATATAAATCAAAAGAATGGTAGTCCTTAAATCCCAGAAACATTAATTGATTTAAACTTCATTGTATTAACTGTCACCATATTATTTATTGCATGTACATAAATTGGGGAAACAACAGTACGAAGGGTAGTAAATTCACTAAGGAACTTGGAAGCTATAAAAAAGGAATTGGTTGTGAACACTAGTGACATAGAGAAGGGGTATATGATAACATTAGCCTCAGGGCTGATATTATTCTCCCCAGGCTGATATTATTCTTTGCAGGAGAAATGAAAATGCAAAAAGTATGGAAGAGGAACTTAAGAATCAGAGATCAACCAAGCCAAGAGCTGTCATATTATCATACGACCATCCCTGAGTGAGAGCTCTCCTCACAAAAACAAGTTGATTTTTTTTATGTAATGCATTTTTTCCCATTCAGAGAACTCTTTGTTAATTTCAATAAAGATTTTATGCAAAGGTTGAGACTTTCACAGTATTTCTTAAAGATTGACTATACCTTTAATTACTACTAGGTTTTTGATTATGACAGAAAGCACTAATTGCCATAATAATTGTTCATGTAGTAAAATCATCACCATCATCTGATTAATAATATTAAAGGGATATCACCACCTTCTAAACTGTATAAACTACAAAAGTGTTTCAAGAAGGAAAGGTTACCATCATCATAAGATTGGCTATTTCTTTGGATGGCATCTTGCTAAACTTCAATTACTTTATTCAACAGCACAGTTATATAAAGTGTAAGTAAAAAATGAAAATAAGATCCTCTTGTCTTTCAACTTTAATCTTAGCATAATCTTCAGTCCTAGAATGTGTAAATGATCTAATACAAAAGTAATGAACTTGTGTCCATGCTGAAACCATTTTTAAAAAGCTAAACATTCAATCATCTCAGAATCCTAGGATTTTAGAACTGAGTAGGCTTTTATGGTTTATCCAATCCAACATGCTTATTTTATATGTGGAGAAACTGAGGCCCTGAGAGGTTAATTGACTCGGTCAAAGCAACCATAAGTAGTTTGTATCAGAATCTGGACTAGAATACAGGTTTCAATTCCTATTTCCCTCTTTTCTGCACTTCCTCTAGCATGGAAACCATCCATGGAAGAAAGGATATAGACCCCTGTTTCAGAATTTCCAATACAGACAACTCATCAAAATGCAATGGCCAGTAAAAGTAATAAAAGGATGGAAGCAGAACAAAAGGACTAAAAATATTTGCTTTGCAACAAAGCTGCCTAAGGCAGGATGTAGGGCCAAGGCATTATAGGCAATGATGTTCAAATTAACCTCATATCTCTCCATAGAAATGAAATATATTAGGAATTAATCTTGGTCTCTCTAGTTCTTGGTAGGCCTCGTTAATGTAACTGAATGTTAGAAAATATTAGAAGGCATATAGATGTACACAGGCATCTGCATCTATATCTACACTTATACAAATAAGTATATGTTTATATATACATATTTATAAATGCACACATTTATAGGCATAGGTATATATGTATACATATATAAAGATATAGGTATGTGTGTGTATGCATACACAAATGCACGCACACACACACACACACACACACACACACACACATATACACATACACACATACAGGATCCCTGTAAGACCAGCTTAATGTGGAGAATATCTTTCATTCCAGAAGAAATGAAACCTTTAGCATCTCATGAAAATCTTCCCAAATCCCTAATTTAAAGATTAATAAAAGAAAACCACACCCAACACAATTCCAGGGAATCTAGACAAGTCTTAGACCAATTATCAACTGATTAAAAAAGATCTGCTTCTGTACTTGGTAAAAAAAAAAAATGCATGATCTCTGGGCCCAAAGGGAAATTAAACCACAAAGTTTAAACAAATCAAAAATAAAATCAATGCTTACCAAAGAAGAAGAAGGGGGAAAAAAATCTCGTTGCTCTTAAAGAGAATTTAGATTCCAGCTTTCTAGTTATTAAAAAATCCTATTTTTAGATGATTCTGAGGTTTAAGATACTCCTATGCCTTTAATCCCCATTTGATAGTCAAATACACCTGTCTGGCCCTGCTCCTTCTGATGGTAAATAGGAGGTTTGCATTTAAGTTACAATGTGGAGTGCTTCAGAGCAACCTCGTGCCAAAATGGCACATTTCTGAGGGATGCAAAGGTATTCAATAAAAAGCTTTTAAAGGCATATTTTTAAACTTGCAGCAGGAAAGCTTTTCTGTGTCAAGACAGTAATTCTTTTAACAGCATTGATCAAAATGTCATTCTTTTATGAGTGTACAATACCTTTTAATGGCATACAACAAGCCATTAGGGTTATACACCTCCATATAGCAGACAGCTTACTGGAAAAAAGAGAACGTTGGCCAAGATACAGTCACTAGTTTTTATGCTTCTAATAAGGAATATGTTTTTCCTTCACTGTGTTTCATCCTGAAGTCCACTATTGAAATTATCTAAAGATAAAGCACAAGTTCTCCAGGTTCCTATTCTAAAATAACTCTCAAACTGCAGCTTTCTGTCTCTCAGAAAGTAGTCTTGAAAACCACTTCATATCCAGGGCCAATAAGCAAAGATCTGGATATTAGACAAGCAGGGCTTGGGTACTTTTATGCTTTCTGAAAGATGAATAAACTGACCCTTTAAAAGTTAATCACCTTTTATATTTATTTGTGAGATTTCAAAAAAAATATTTTAAGTAAAATTCAAGACCAAGAGTCCTTATCCACAATCATCATCTGATACTGATTATGTCCCCTTCCATGATACCATAAGGTGCTAAGCCAAGTATTCAAAAATCATCTTTAAAAGATATAATCAATCCCTTTCATGCCCTGGATGTGTTTATTCTTTAATAAAGAAAATGTAAAATTGGGATTAGTTAGAAGAAATTTGATGATGTAATCAACATACATATGTCAATTCATTTTAAAAAAGTTTTGTTTTCCAAGTGTTTGTCCCCTCCTGAGAGAAGGAGCTAGAAGTGGAATAAGGAAAACCAAGGCAAGATTTGGAAGGAAATGGATTAATTCTTGGTTTTCATTTTAAAAGCCAAAATTATCTAGAGAGTTGCAAGGATGAAACTATTAATACCAATTTTTTTTTTAGTTTTGAGAATTTTTAAAGCAGTTTCCAGTTAACTGGACTGTAGTTTAAGTCTCAACCTTCCCACAGTTTTAACAACACCTTGCAAAAGGAAGAGGTCTTCAGAGACTAAGCAGGCTACTGCTAATATTTACTGTCCTCCAACAAAAAGGGAACTGTCTACAGAGGGTAGACCAGTTGTTCCTTAGAACCTTTCCCAAAAATGGGGAGGTAAAAGTATGGCAGAGTGCCTTCTCCTTTTTAAGACTTGTGTCAATGTGTGTGTTTTGAAGTGGTAGGGGAAAGGATGCCTGGAGAGCCACCAGTTTCCTGTTTATCCAGGCTCCTGTTTATGGATTTAAACAAAAGAGAAGGTGGAAGAGGACAACTTTCCAAATTTCATTTCCTAAAAAATTTGCAGGTAAAAAGTAGATCTTCAATTCTCTTAATTATCCCCTGGATATGATGATCACCAAATTGCCACCATGTCCAGGGGATAAATAAAAACATGTTTTATGTGTTATAAAGTATCAGAAATGGGGAATAAAAGAAAAGGAAAGAGTACAAAAATCCAAATATTGGATGTGGGGGAAGGAATTGGGAGAAAATACAAGAAAAGTAGAACTATATCAACAGTTACAAAACTATAACAAGAAAAGTAGAACTATATCAACAGTTACAAAACTATAACCCTGGGAAACATGTTTGGATCTCCCAGATTCTATCTCCAAGCTTCTGCAGTCACTAGTACCACTCCAACTTCTAGACACAAATAGCATCCCAAGCTGGAAATAACTCAACCAGAAATAGCAGTGGGAAATGCCTCTAGAATTGAAAATGGTTGTATTTTTACATAAAATTTAAAAAACTATTCTAGACAAATCAAATTTTAAAGCCACATCATGCTTCCTATATAACCATTTGTTATATAAAATGACTCCTTCATTGAATAGAACACCACAAGACCAATTGCATTTACACCTTTCATTTGCTCTGCATCTATAATTAAAGATACAATTAAATAAAATGAAGTCTCTCCACAGGGTTAGCAGGTTACCCTCAAATAGTCTGACCCACTCATGGCTTATATAGTCAGGCCAACTACTCTTTTCACTGAATCCTCTTCTAGCCTCACCCCCTTTAAAAATCCAACACACAACAAGAACAAGAAGGGAGGAAACAACAAATCTGTAAACAAGAGTTTAAGCCAATTCATTCAAGAAATGGAAATGAAAAGCTGGCATTACCAAGAAATATCAGGAAAAATTGGGCTGCTGTATCAAGGAACATTCCTCATACCTTAGAAAGTTAGACACTTCAGTGAGAATACAAAACTAGATTGATTAAAGATAAAAAATAATAGCAATTTCTTTTTTAAAATTTGAACATTCAATACGTGTTTGGGGAAAGGTAATAACTCAGAGTAATTTTTTAAAAAAGACATTTGGTTGGTTCGATTCTGATCTTGTTAGAAATTTAAACCAATGTCCCAAGATTGAGCCTAATTATTGATTTGCTGGAGTTAAGAAAGGATCAGGTTTCAGTGGTTCCATTAAAGAGTCATGGACCATACCCTTCATCTCATACCACTCTTTCTCAAAAGCCATCAGTCAAAAATGAGGACAAAATAAAAAAAATTGGGGGGGATGGAACTGGGTCAATTCATTACACCCCTGGAAAATGAGTTCAAAATGTATTTGTTACTTCCCAGGTGACTCACAACCACCTTTCATAAGATTATCCAACTCCCTTTTTGTGTAGATAGGGAGGTTAAGCAACTTGCCCAGTGGAATATAAGTACAAAGTTGGAGTTTGGACCCAGGTATTTTAACTGCAGGGGCAATACTAACTGTATCACCTTATTGATAGGGTTTACTATTTTAGTAGTTAAAGAAGAAACATGATTAACTCCAAGGATTAAAACTTTAACATCGTAACAGAGTTTTCTCTACATCATTGTTGGGTTTTTATTTATTTATTTATTTATTTATTTATTTATTTTTGTTTGTTTTTGTTTGTTTTTGTTTTTTTGTTTTTTTCCCTGAGGCAATTGGGGTTAAGTGACTTGCCCAGGGTCACACAGCTAGGAAGTGTCTGAGACCAGATTTGAACTCAGGTTGTCCTGACTTCAGGGCTGGTGCTCTATCCACTGCGCCACCTAGCTGCCCCATTATTGGGTTTTTAAAATGTAGATAAACTCATTGGTCAAAATGATCTTCACAGCTAAGTAGCAGGCCACAGAGTCTTATTTTAATTCTTCAGAAGTCAAACAATTGTATTTTTATATTTGCATATTATGGTCATGCTTGGGGTAATTTAAACAATACTAGTTATTGTAACATGACTTTAAACTCTAACATGAGACTAAATTCATAAAGTAAAGATCAGTTTTCTTGGACTATTTGGAATCATAACATATTTAGAGATTATGTGGTCCAGCTCTATCATTTCATGGATGAGAAAATTGAATCATTGAGAACTTCTAACTTGCCCAAAGTGAGATTAGAACCAAGACCTCCTGATTCCTAATCTGGTGTTCTTCCTTCTATACTATACTAGTACTTACTAAATGGCAAATCAAACCCAAAAATACTGGGTCAAAAGAGAGTTACATTCCTATACTGTTATGTATCTGTAAATTAAAAAAAAAAAAAAAAAAAACATCAAAAAATCATTAACGTAGTATATTCAAGAAAAAGAAATAACTTCCAAATTCTTGGCTGATAATCTATATTTTTGCTTCCCTTCTCCCTAAGCATTTTTTCTCTAACTTATTCTAGATGCATTTCTTAGGTTATTCAGTTTAGTAAAAATAAATAACTTTAATTTAATCAAATAATGGTGGGGTGTTGATCCATACAAAGCCAGACGACTGGTTTAATTATTTCTATCCCACAACCCTCAGTTTCAACTAGTTATTTTGGCACAAGGGAGCAAATGAGCTGAATCCTCACATTTGTAAAACTGTGTGGTGTTTTTAACAATCCCAAGCTGCAGAAGTTCATTTTAATACTAATGAAATCCCCCATATGTCTATATGGAGTCACCATTGACCACCAAAGAAAATAAAAAATTTCAAGTGATCTGAAGGACATTGGAAAGAAGCATCAGGTATTTAGGACTTCTCAAAGAGCTTTTGTTAATGTGGGTTATGTCTACCTATAATTAACATATTAGAAAGTAAATTTTCTACTTTATAGACCCCTGAAAGGATATTAGGGACCTCCAAGAACTCCAGGTCACACTTTGAGGATTGCTACTCTAGGCAACTCTCTAAGATTGTAAATTACCAAAAAAAAAGGTAGTAATCCATTGGAAAGTAGGGTTTTTGTCATCCAGAAACTGCCTGCAACAATGAAATCACTGATCCTATTCTCCTCTGCATCCCCAATCACTAGCATTCCCAAATTCCTAAGATTGTGGGATCACAGATTAGCACCAGAAAGAAACTGAGAAGTCATCTAGTCCATTTTATAAATGAGGAAATCAGAGAGTTTAAGCCACTTATTCTAGGTCATATCTGCATAAATGGTAGATCTTTTAAAAACAATGATGAAACATGCCTTTTAAATGTATATTCTTTTCAAAGAAATTCCATGAGACTTCTTTTAGATTGTTTCAGTTGCTATTTATTATGCTAAGCAAGATTACACCAAATCCTTGTCTAATAGACTTTTACTAAAGTAAAGCAAAAGAATCAAGGAAAAAGTGAGATTTTTAAAAATCTCAGTGGGGAAGCTTTTCTAGCCTTTTATTTTATTTTCCTTTATTCATTTTCTTCTCCTTTCTTGTGCAAAAGTCCTTAGGATTAGATATATTACTCATTAAAAACTCCTTTGAAAAAGTATATATTCCATAAAGATTTTTAAAGAAGAGATAGTATGCAATTAGCAAATAAAAAGAGATAATCAGTTCACCAAAAAAAAAAAAAAAAAAGTCAATAGATACAAAACCAAGAAAAAAGGGAGAGGGAAAGCCAAGCAAAACACTTTAAAGATAAGAACAATTTATACAGGAAAAGGCAAAATGCTGGCAAATCCTGAATGGGGAAGTTAGTATTGATCTATCAGCTTGAAGAGTGATTCTCTTAAGAAGGAATAGCAACAATTCGATGTAGAAATGAGGAAAGCAAGATCAGCTTACAAAAAAGGGGGGAAAACAAAAGGGAAAAATTGTATACATGAAGTCATAACAACCATCTTAAAGAGAAGTAACAATTTCCTTAGGGAATACTTCAAGTTAAATGCAAAGCATGATGACCTGGAAGCAATTTCGCTAATGCACATTTCACAAAGTGGCAATACTTTCAGAAGTCAAATCAATGCCTTCTCTGAGATTTAAGAAAGGACATCAAATACTCTCAGTGGGAATGTGAGGAAGTCATAAGGATATGGGGTCCTCAGGATGTGGACAACCACCCATGTATCTGTATGGTGATTTCTGGTAGACAACTTGACTCACTCTCAAATTCAACATTCACACAAAAGTAATCACCATTAGCAATTATTTAGAAGGGGATAGTGAGCCCAATGCAGTGAGCTATATACTTTCACAATTAATTCACATACTTCATATTAACTTTTTTTTTAATCTTAAAGTTATTTTATTTTATTTTTTTTAATTTTATTTGCATAACATATGTGTGGGTAATTCTTCAACATTAACCCTTACATAGCTTTCTGTTACAAATTTTTCCCCCCAACTCCTCACCCCTCCCCTAGATGGCAGGATATCCACTACATGTTAATTATGTTAAAATACTCAGCAAATCGAATATATGTATACATCATATTAACTTTTAAATTAATTATTGTGAAAAGATACCTGGAAAGAAAATGTATAACCAGTTGCTTGTTATTTGAAACTATCCAGATTTTTTCATGTACTGTTATTTGTTAGGATTTCTTTGTAAAGTGAAGAGATTCACAGAAAATATTTAAGTCATGATACATATAATAGTATACTAGTGAGAATGAAAAATCATGAAAAAGAATAGCTGGTTAAAAAAAATCTACAATTGTTATCAGATATGGTAATCTTGTGATATTTTCTTCCTTCCCCTCTTTTCTGAGTAGCCAAGTCAGTATTACCATTTCTCTGCAATTGTAACAGCCCCTTGATGGGTCTTCCTATGTATGTTCTCTCCCTCCTTTAATCCATCCTTCATATCACGGAATAGTCTTTGGAAGTCATAGATCCAATGGCTTCATTTATCATGCATTACACCCTTAGAATCATGGAGAATGACAATAGGGTCTACTAATACTTATGGTCATGAAGCACTAGCTAGTGTGCATAACTAGACAATAAATTAGGTCCAACAAAACAGAGGAGGCAATTCAGCATAATGAAAAAGCAAATATACCTTCTATAGATTGAATAGGTAATGTCTTACACCAGCAAATATGATTACTTACTAAATGCATAGAGAGACTATTGTGATAAACAAAATACAAATTCATTTAAAGCCAAATAAAAAGAAAGAAAAGGTCATCAGATTTAGTCATTTAAAAATGATTGGTAGAAACAGATCTAGAAGAGAATACATGTACTTGAACAATGAAGTCAAATGTGAGATGGAAAGAGATAGGTGAATGGGAGGTGAAGAAATAAAGGCAATGAGTAGGAAAAAAAAAACTTTCTCAAAGTTTGGCTATAAAGGGGAGAAGAATCATAGACAGGATGATAACTTGAAGGGAAAGAAGAGTCAAGTGAATATTTTCAGGTATCATTATTTAGGCTTGAATAGCATCCCTATATAACTCTATACGCTCCTATCCTATCCAAATTTTATAGCTCCCTTCAGGCTTAGCATATAGTTTTATACACAGAAGATGAATTGAATTGCATGTCCTGAAGGTCTCTAGGAAGATGAAGAAGAGGAAAAGTGTGATGAAACAGCGACATATTTTTTGAAAGTCACTCAGTTGACTCAGTCCTGTAAATACTATGTGGCAGATGCTAAGACAGCAAGTTGGTATGTTGGATAAAGCACCAGGCCTGGAGTCAGTAAAATCTAAATTTAAATCTGGCCCCAGACATTGATTGGGCAAGGCACTTAATCTTGTCTGCCTCAGTTTCCTCATCTATAAAATGATCTGGAGAAGAAAAGAGTAAACCACTCCAGTATCTCTGCCAAGAAAACCCCATATGGGATCATAAAGAGTTAGACACAATCTAAACAACTGAACAACAAAGATGCTACAGAGCTTACTTTGAAGGATCAAAGATGAAGTATCAACTAATAATTATAACATGTCAACTAGCAATGACGTCTACCTGGATTGTTATAGACTATCACATGGTCAAATGCAGAAATCACTAGTTCTATAGACCTAATACTTGTCTGAGATATTTGGCAGAAATCTTATATTTGCACGTGTAACTTGCAATTTGTATGGCAGAGAGAAATAACCATCTAAAGGCCAATCTTTTCTTGAAGCTTTTAGAAATGAACTTAAAATGAGGAGAATGTTTTGAAAACTAAAAACTGTTATCAAAATGTGAGTTTTGTAGTAGGAATAGCAGCAGCAGCAATAGTAACAAAGACACAGAGTAAAGGAAATCTTCCCCTCCTTTCAAAAAAAATATTTTCTAAAAGAACAAAACATTTTCCAAAATGGAATTAGGCTTCAAATGGCCTAAAAGAATACTAATTAACAAGAAAGTTTGCCATTTAGCATGTCATTAATACCTCACATCAAATCAACTTCCAAATATTTTAAGAGCAGGAGGAAAATTGGAACAGGGGAAAGACCATTGGAAAAGAAGCATCCAACAACTAATTATAGGAAATTCTGAGCCAAAGGCCTAATGAATGATAGAAGAATAAAAAAGAATGAAAAGAAAAGGCTTTAGATTAGATGTCCTGAAGCTGCTCTCCAGAGAACACAGTTTGATCTTAATTGAAAATAAGTGAATCATGGCCAATAAACTATGGTATCATATAATTTTAATTGTCTTTGCCATTGGTTCCAGTTTGTGGGTGTATTTGTTTGTTTTAAATTACTCTGGAAAGAGCCTTTGACTACTTACTCTGAGGATTCTCTCTTACTCTCCATCCATGAGTTCCTTCTATTTCAAATGTTCCTGGTACAACTTATGGGGTTCTCCAAAAGTTTTCATTTCAGAGAAGGCAGTGAGACCTACAAGATTAGTTGCATCTCCTCCAGCAATCTCAGCTTCTAAGAAGAAAAACAGAGAGCTGAAAAATAGCAGAGAATTATAGAATTGTAGAGCAGGAAGAGACCTGCTGTACACAATCATTTACACAAATCATTTAATTTTGTACAAAATGACACCAAGGCCTGGAAAGGAAATGAGTTGACCAAAGTGACACAGCTAGGACATAACAATCAATCAACAAACATTTATTAAGCACTTACTGTGTGCCAGGTACCATGATAAGGCCTGGGGATACAAATCTTGCCTACAAAAAGGGGGCAATTTAATAAAGGAAACAACATGGAAACAACTAGATATGTTTCAGAGTAGATGAAAGAAATCTGAAAAGGGGAAAACATTCACACCCGGGGAGGTGGTTTTTGCTTTGTAAAAGCATCTAATTTTCTCTGGAAGAATTCATATCAACAACTTATTCTGTATGCTTTCAAGATTTTATTAGAGGCAGCTGGAAGTACAGTGCATAGAGAGTCAAGAAAACCTGACTTCAAATCTGGCTTCAAACACTTAGTAGTTGTGTGATCATGAGCAAATTATGTAACCTCTGTTTTCTTCAGTTTCCTTATCTGTAAAATGACTATCATAATAACACCTGACTCCCAGGGTTGTTGTGAGGATCAAATGGGGTAATAACTGTAAAATGTACCTGGCACATAGTAGGTCCTTAATAAATCTTAGCTATTATTAGTAGTAGTAGTAGCCCTAATGCTAATGAGAGCTGAAATTTTATATGAAATAAATATAGCATTTTCCCCATAATAGCAGTATCTGCAAATATGTATGCATAAAAAATTAGAATAAATTGTGTTTTCTGTATTTGGGCTTTTTGCTTTCTGCTTCTAGATTTCTGCTACTTCAAAGATCACTATTATCTTTGTTTATACTATTTTCAAAAGCTTCAGTGGATTTTTTTCTTTAAACCAATTATATATATGTATATATATGTATATACATACACATATATGTAACCATCTTGAACAGATATCCTTTCACTTTTAAAAGATGAGATGGTAAAAGTTTAAAATAATTAGATTTAATTGCTGAAAATGTGAAACAATGATCAATAACCATTCTCAAGGTATTGAGATTTTTAATTGCATTTTTAAAAAAGCAACCAGATTGTATCACATTTGCAAAAAATAAATATCTAGACATAGAACAAATATTATGATGCTTTTAGTTTCCACATAAAGATTGTTTCACTTCAAGTTTACACACTTCACTAAATTTAAATGCTACAAGCAGTCATGAGCCTATGATAATTGATGGTACCATTGGCAGATGATGTTAATATTGAGATTTGGCATGCACCAACTCAAATCTGATATCATTTAATGTATCATACAATAATAGTAAGCATTTATATGGAATTTTAAAATCTACAAATCGCAATATATTATCTCATTTGATCCTTATAACTCTGGGACATAGATGCTATTATTATCCCCATTTTATTTTATTTTATTTGCTTTTTGCTGAGGCAATTGTGGTTAAGTAACTTGCCCAGAATCACACAGCTAGGGAATGTTAAGTGTCTGAGATCAGATTTGAACTCAGGTCCTCCTGACTTCAGGACTGGTGTTTTATCCACTACGACACCTAGCTGCACCTATTATCCCCATTTTACAGATGAAGAAACTCATCTATAAGATGCCATTTATATATATATATATATATATATATATATACACATATATATATATACACACACACATATATGAGTGTCTTTACCTATTATATATATATATGTATATATACATATGAGTAATACAAAAAAAAAATCCAATAATTTTAGCCATTGCTTCCCACTTCCTCAAAGTGAACTTACTTTAGGTTTTAAAACTCTAAGCCCCAATCCACAGCCTCTGATAATGTGGGGATTTTGTTTATGACTCAACTACATTTTTAGAACAACCTTTAAAAAAAGAAACTTTTTTCTCTTACATTACTAAAGCTGTACAGGGGTTCTCTGAAATGGAACAGCTAACAGCGTGGAATAAGGAGGTTCATGATCATTTGGACATCAGGAAGATGTCCTTATAGTTGTATAGTTGTAATCAAGGGGAATGTCAGACCACTGGAGAGTCCAAAAGAATTGGCAGGACCACTGGACTACTTCTGTTTTTTGTTTGATTGTTTGTTTTTCTTAAGGAATCCAGAATTAAATCCCTAGAAGCTGAGCATATGTAGGCTATAATTCCTTCAAGCAATAGGGAGTGGGGAAAATCTTTATAAAAATTGGGTAGGACAGAATAGAAGAGTGCTATGTTTTTATCATAAAATTCACCCAGCCCACAGGCAAAGCAGGGAAGATGGCCACTTATCACTTTTGAGTTCATGTTGCATTTTATATACACTATTTGATTCATACAACAACCCTTTAGGGATGTTACTACAGATAATATTATCGCGATTTTATACATTTGTAAACTAAGATTCAGAGAAGACATATCAAGTAAGTACCAGAGGCAAAGTTTGATCCCAGATGTTCCTGATAAAAACATAGCTTTCTTCTCTCTCCTCCCCAGATGATTATAAAGATACAAGTACCCAATACAATGTCTGGCTGATCTCTCCGCATAAACAGGTGATATCATTGCCATGGGCCAAATCCTATATGGCAAGGTTAACCCCTTTTCATTTCATGATCATGTGAAACTTCTGTTGTCCAATGCAATCTCAGTAAAAATATGGGGATGACTTAACTTTAGGGACCTGTGATTTTGTTTAGTATTGGTACTCCCCTATTGACAGAGATCACAGTCTCCTCACAACTTAGCAGGTAGTCATCAAGAGTTACTGTGGACAGAAGAATAATTCCCCTAGAGTCAGATGAATGATGATCTTTTCCAACTTCCTGTCCTTGAATAGCAGCCATAATATACATCACCTGGCCAATAGTCAAAGCCTTTCCAGCTTGATGAGACTTGTCAGAGCTAGTAAGCAGTTCATTGACATCGCATTCAAAAGCCTCTGGGGTCAACTCCATGCCATAAGGAGGATCAGAGTATGATCCAGTGGGTAACAAATAAAAGAGCACAAGAAATCTAGCATTGCTATTAGAAATATAATAGGCCAAGAGCTTCACCTTCCTTTAAAAAGGACTGTGGGCTCCCTGGGAGCCAGGATTAAATGGAACTATCATCATCCCAATAGGAAGCATTTACAAATAACCTTGGAATAAGTACCCAAAGACTGGATTTAGAAGCAACTGTCCTGGAGCCCACTACTAAAAATGCTCAATAATTTTAGCCATTGCTTTCTATATCCCCAAGGTAAGCATACCCTCACAGCTAGTAAAACTCTACAGTCATCCAACCTTACAACCACTAATAACATAAAATCTTGTTTTTTAATCCAAACTGCTCTCCCATCCCCACCCTCCATCTAGTCAGTCAGTCAATCAGTCAGCAAATATTTACTAAGTGTTGACTATGTGCTGGACTTTGAGCTAGATATATTGGGAATATAGCACAGACAAAAAAACAGTCCCTGCTCTCAATGAGCTCACATTCTAATGGAATAGGTGACATGCAAATAACTATGTATAAGTAAGATTATAAATGTGTGTATGTATTTATATTATGTATGTATATGTATACATATATGTGCATGTGTATATTGTATATCTGCATGTGTGTTGTATGTATACATGTGTGTGCATGTGTTGTATATACATGTGTGTGCATTGAAAATATACTCC
This sequence comes from Myrmecobius fasciatus, assembly GCA_023553655.1. Taxonomy (NCBI): domain Eukaryota; kingdom Metazoa; phylum Chordata; class Mammalia; order Dasyuromorphia; family Myrmecobiidae; genus Myrmecobius; species Myrmecobius fasciatus. The sequence continues at coordinate 324,087 of JAJPUD010001560.1, read as the reverse complement.
TTGTTTGTGTGTGTATGCATGTGTGTATATGTACACAAAGAAAGATAGATATCTGTGTGTATGTATAAAATGTAAATGATAATCTCAGAGGGAAGATAAAGGCAGAGCTGGGAAAAGTCTCCTGTACAAAGTGGGATTCGAGCTGATCTTATTGGCAAGGGAAGCTAAAAGATCAGGGGGTAGGGAGAACATCCCATTCATTCAGGCAGATAGTGAAAAGGTAGAGCTAAGAAATGAAATGCTGTGTGTGAGAACAGCAAATGGGCCAATGTACCTGGAACTTAGAGTATGTGAAGAGCAGTAAAGTATAAGAAGACTAGGAAGGTAAGAATGGGCTAGGTTGGGAACCCTATATTATCCCAGAATAACCTTTCAATAATTCAGGACATACAAAGTGGGGTATCTGCTACAGAAACCAAGGTTTTAAACATAACACTCTCCCTCCTTTCTCCATCCTTGGATGTAGGAGAGTGTAGCTTATGGCCTAATATCTCTTAGGGATTGAGTCTGGAAGCTTTCTAGTCCATGTAAATCTACTTCTGACCTTTGATCTCCTAAACCTGTCTAACTTTTAGGCATATTTTAGATTCAAGGCCCAAACTTAGGATTCTATCTAGGTCCCAAGACCAAGTAGGAACTGTGCTTGTTCCATATTCAGGGTATCATCTGAGTGTACTTTAACTCTAGTTATATTGGAATAAGGTTCATATTATAATTGACAAGTTATCAAATCCCTGGGGATCTCATCACCAATCATTTAGTCACCTTACCCAATCTTCTTATTAGATCAATTTCTTCCCTGATATTTAAAAGAGCACAGTCTGATGCTTCTCTTCATCTCACAGGACCCAAATGGGTGGGAGCCTCAACTGGTGGCTACTATTATTAAACTACTCCTACATTTTCCTCTCCTAATCCTTGTGATTCTGAATCTCTGGTAGAAAAGCTACCTTTCCCATTCACTTCAGTCCCACTCTTTCCCAATCTATCTTCTCATTCCCTTTATTTAATTTTTTTCAAATAAAGATCCACTCTCTCTCCTTTCCACATTGCCCTGTCTCTCACTGAGAAAGTGAGGAAAAGAAAATCTTTCATAACCAACATATAAAATAAAGCAAAACAAATTCATACCTTTGCCATATCAAAAATATATGTCTCCATCACTCTATTCAGAGTACAGCTGAGTCCACTGACTCTCTCTCAGGAAGTAAGTAGCATGTTTCGCCATGGGTCCTCCAGAATTATGACTGGTTGTTGTATTAATCGGAGAACTTGTCCTCCTGGTCCTTCTCACTTTACTCTGTATCAGTTCATAGAAGCCTTCTCAGGTTTCTCTGAAACTTTCCCTTTAGTCATTTCTTGCAATGCAATAATGTTCTATCACATTCATATACCGTCACTTGCTAAATCAATCAATCAATTAATCATTGATGAATACCCCCTTCATTTCCAATCCTTTGCCACCACAAAGAGCCTCTAAAAATAATTTTATATGTGCTGCTGAAGCGAGTACTAGTAATATTTTTTGTACTAAGAAAATTTTTCCTTCTAATTTTTGGCCTTTTTTGGATAAAGATCTAATAATGGCATCACTAAAAAGATATGTACAATTGAACAGTGTTATGGGCTTTATTCTAAATTCCTTTATAGAATAGTTGGACCAGTTCACAACTTCATCACAATTCATGAATGTAACTGTTTTCGTACAATCCCTCCAGCATTTATCGTTTTCCTTTTTTGTTGCCTTTACCAATCTAATGGTATGAAGCAGAATCTTAGCGTTGTTTTAATTTGCCTTTCTCTAGTGATTTAGATGATTTATTCATATGGCTATTGATGGCTTATATTTCTTCTTCTGAAAATTGCCTGCTTACATCCCTTGACAATTTTTCAAATAGAACATGGTTCTTTCTTCCATATTCTTTTTGTCTTCTGGCATTGTTAACTTCCATTCATTCTAAGCCTTTTACTCGTATATTGTTTCCATTTTCTAGGTACAATGGAAATCTTCCTTCAGAACATAATGCATCTCTAGACATGTTCTCCCAAAATGAGTGTTCATTTTCTCATTGCTTCCTGAAACACAAAACCAAGAGAAATAGACATGTCCTCTTACTCTTCATTGCCACTTCCAGGACATCCCTTTATTTCCTCTTCTTTACTCATTTCCTTTGAAGTTAATTTCATTGGTCTAATATTACCTAGCTTATATCCTCCTGGCGGTTACCTGCTAGGATCCTTTTTCAAGAAGTTTGGCAGAGGGCTGGAGTCTTTCTCTCCTTATCAACTTTTATATCTAAGGGTTTCAATATACATGCTCAAATTTCCTCTCAAATACTCAGGCCTTTCAGTTCATCAATTCATGCCCTACATCTCCATTCTACAGAACTGCTCACAGGGTTAGTTATAGTTTATATACATCTCCTTCCTCAATTACAGCCACAGAACCACAGAATCTCAACAGGAAAGAATCTCAGAGGCCATCTACCTTAGATGGCATCTGATTAAGAATCCCATCTATAGCAAAACCACAACAAACTTAACAAATGACCATCCAGATTTTGTTTAAGGACCTCAAATGAATGAAAAGGCATGCCTAAAATGAAATATCTCCCTATCTCTACTTCTCAGAATCTCTAGCCTCATTTAAAGTTCATCTAAAATGTCATCTCCTGTTGAAAATCTTTCCTGAATCCCTCTTCCTAATCGTAAGTGCACTCTCTTCAAAAATTAATATTTAATTAACTTTCTTCCCTTCAGTAAGTCAGTAGACTGCTTTATTTTTGTTATATTCTTGGGAACTAGGACAATACCTTGCTTGATAAATGTTTGTTGAATTAAATTGATTTGACTTAATCAATATGGTTAGAAAGGCCACAGAAAAGTCATACTTAAAAGGACACTGAGACACATTTTATGGCATATCATTGAAGTTCATCATGCACAGTGCCCTGCACTATATCAATAAGGTTTGGGGATGATGATAGGAGAACTGAATCTATAGGATCAATCAGTCAATCAACTAGCATTTTAAATAACCATATAAATGTCAGGTACCAAACTAAATGCTAAGGATACAAAGAAAGGCAAAAGAAAAAAGAAAAACAGTTCCGGATCTCAAGGAATTCAGAGTAACAGGGAGACAAAAAGCAAATCACTACAGGATAAATGGGGGGTGGGGAGGGATAGTCTCTAGGAATATGTACTCTATAGGGGATTACTATGGTAATCTGGAACCAAATATCTATAGGGAAGAGCAAGGAGCAAAAGATTTGAAAGTGGGAGAGGGGGGAGTTTTAAATTTCTGGATAAGAAAGAACAAAAGACTGGGAGGTAAGGTTAAAAAACTTTCTCTCCGGAGTTACAGAATGAAGGAGGGTGGGGGTGGGGAGTGTTGAATTGTCTCAGAAGGGAAATTCCCTACCAGGAAGCAGAGATGTAGTGGGGGTGGGGTTGAAGGGAGTCAAGATGAGATTTAAAGCAGATAGGAGTTAACTTTTTCTGTCAATTTGACGACGTTTTTAAGAAGGTTTTTAAGGTATAAAACACGTAATATTACAAAAGAGGTCAATGATATAGAAACACATTTATCTAAATATTTTAAAATCATAAGTTCATAGACCCTAGGTTGAGAACTCCTGATTTAGGGGATAAGAAAATATATTTGCAGGCTGTGAAGAGAAGTGAGGGGCCCTAAAGCTAGAGGATGGTCGTCCGCCCCTACCCCAGGCTCTGACCCACCCTTCTCTCACCCTCTCAAGGCTCCAGGTCATGTTCTTACATCTTCCAAGCTACTCTAGCTCCAGGTTCGAAATTAAGCCGGGACCCGCGCTACTTCTGGCTCCTCCCAAAGAGAACGCAGAATTGACCAATCGTTGTCTCCTTTTGCACTTCTCAATCCATCCGGCTGTAGCCAATTGGAGCTTCGGCTGCGGAGGTGTGGCGGAGTCTGGATGCGGAGGAGAGAACGTGTTGTCAGGGCAACGGCTTCGGACTTTGTGCTGCGGGGAGGGATGCTGCGAAAAGATGCGGCAAGGAGAGGGCAGCGGTGTCCATCTCCGCTCCGGCGATTGGTTAGTGCCTCCGTATCGGAGCTAATTGATGCTCGGGAAGCAGGGGAAAAGCGTCCGTTGGTTTCCAAGGAGATAGAGATGGAGGCTGATGGCAGGTTCCTAGTGAATACCCGTAGGACTTGACCCTGAACCACGCCTCCTTTCCTCCAGTCTTTATTCTCAGTTCCAGTACTTGTCTGCTCTGAAAGAGTAAAACGCAAAGGGATTGGGGGTGGGGTATTGCCCCTCACTCCACTTCCACGGAGGAAACTAATGCGTGGAACAATGAGTGGTTAAAATATCTAAGATAAAAGGATAGAAGAGCAACCCAGACCTTAATAAAGCACGCCTTAATCCTTAATCATTTTATAACGTAGGAGGTTTGTCCCATTGAGAGAATTATAAACTCAACGAATTTTACATTCTAGAATTTTAAATAAAAATTTTAATTTAAAATGTTGAATCGTGGTCATTCAGAAACAGCTGTCTAGGGTTTTATTCCTTTGAATCAGGGAATAGAATGGTCAGTCACCAAGAATTTATTAAGCATCCACAGTGTGTCAGGGACTGGGGATACAAAGTAAGGCAAAAAAACAAACAAACAAACAAACAAACAAACAAAAAACTCATATACTTGTAAAAAAAAGAGGGAAAGAATAATAATAAACATCCAACCTTGTGCAAGCAAGATATATACATTGTAAATGAAGACTAATCTCACAATAAAGACTATAATAAGGGTGATGGGTTTGACCACTAAAATCTTCAGTGGGAGGTGAGATTTGAGATAAGCCTTAAAGGAATCCCTTAGGCATAAGGAGAACATTCCAAATCTTGAGGAACAGTCTGTGAACAGCAATAGAGTCAGGAGTTTCATTCACAAAGATAATAGAGTATTATGTGCTAGGAACATAGAAGAGGTAGAAGAAAGCAAACCATAAGATTAGAAAAGCAGAAAAGTTCAGAGTGTTTTATATTTTAATCTATAGATTAATAGAGGAGTCACTAAGATTTATTGAGTAGAAGTGTGACATGATCAAATCTACTCTTTGGGAAGATTACTTTGGCAGTTGAATGCAGGGCCCTTTGGAATGAGGACAGAACTGGGGCTGGGAGAGCAATAAGGTTATTTGCAGTAGTGAGTTGAGGCCATATTATGGATTAATAATAGATTCCATTTAACTGATTTACTCACAGCATTTCTTTTGATTCCAACAATAGCCAGCACCCTCATTTTAAAGAAAAGAAAGCAGACTCAGAGAGGTGAAATGATCTATTCAAGATCACCTAGCTAGCTGTTAAGGGCTCAGCCCTTAGGCTTTAAGCCAAAATTTGTGACTCAAAGTCATTGCTTTATCTATTGTAACTCTGCCCCTGAAACAAAAATGCTCTCTGGAGATTTCATCCAATCTCCAAATACAAAGACTACCACCTTTGGGAATAGAAGGCAGGGATAAAATAGGGACAGTTAGGGATATAAAATATTTCATTGAAACAACTCAGGCCATGATGTTTCATGGTCGGTTTAGACTAAAGGTAGAGGAAAAGTATCTCTGGGGACCAAATCCAAATCATTTTTTGGAACAAGTCAAGCTGCTAAAGGTGGTTAAAATTGAATCCGGTTGTCAACTTTAGCTCTTGGGAGTAATTTGTACCTCACTTTATCAAGTGTTTTTTTCTCATATTTTAAAAATATATATTCAGAATAGAAAGAATTACTAGAGGGAAACTTGCCAGATTTTCTACAGAAAATGAATTTGCGACAGTATCCAAACCAGATTTACATTTCAAGTAGGAATCCTACACAGGGAGATTTTCCAATTATCCTTTGTTACAAAATGACCTAAAGAATCTGAAGAAAGGGAAAAAGCCAACATCCCTAATTAGTTATCAAACAGAAGTAATTTTTGAATTGAGATCTAAGGTAGATAAAGCATCCATGAAAGCTTAATTTTAAACGTTCTCAGGATATAGACAACTGGTTCCTTTTCCAACTTGAAATCCTCCCCTCTCCTACTCCAAACTAATGAGTACTTTTGTAACAGTTTGAATGAAACATTCTGGATAACTTCCTCAGCCTGAAGGTTAGAAATTTCATTAAATAAAAAATTAAATACATTAGAATACTTTCATATGAAACATTAATGAGCTGGGTAATATATTCTTCTGAAGACAGGAACACTTAAGAAAACATAGACCACCTATGCTGCCAAAAAGCAACACTCTAACTTGATGGAAATTAAATATAGGCAAAGGCTTACCAAATAATGTCAAAGGAGCCATGGTTTCCAAAGAGACATACTTGGAGATATATGCTGCCAACGAAGATGAATTTGAAAATAAAGTTCAACTCAGTGTATTTCCAAATTAAACCTTCACAAAAGCCAGACTATATTACTGTACTGAACAAACAACAGAATTATTAATCTGACAATACTGTAAACTGACGCTCGTCTAGGTCAGTCTAATAGGGAAAATTGGGATTGGAACAATATGAGACATTCATAGACCATTTGCTAATAAATGGAAATTTGCTTAGCTGTGGTTTTGAAAGGATACCAGGCAAGGAATAGCATTGATATTTGGGTGGAAACCAATGTCATCTTCTACATCCATCAATAGAGGACAGAACAAACAATTTCAATTTGAGATTTTTTTTTCAGGATATAATAGGTAGATTTCTTCTAGTTTTACCTTGCTCTCAAGTTCTAATTAATTTGGACTATTTTTTCTTTAGATTTCTTGAAATATGGTATCCAGGCTTTTGTTTGCTTTTTGCTTTTAGATACTATGATATTCTTAATTTATCTTCCCTCAATCTATTTTCAAATCAGTTGTTTTTGCTAGTAATGTGGTTTGCAAGTCAACTAAACAATGGCCTGGGAATCCATCTGATTTAAATCCCATTAAAAGCCTATAGGGGTAAAAGATTATTGTATACATTAATAGCAATATTGTACAATGATCAGCTGTGAATGACAGCTATTCTCAGAAATATAATGATCAAAGACAATTCCAAAGGACTCATGATGAAAAATCTCCAGAGAAAAAATTGATGGAGTTTGAATGCAGATCAAAACATAATTTTTTTCTTTTTTTTTTCTGTATTTTGGTCTATTCTCTTTTGCAATATGGCTAATATGGAAATATATTTTTATGACTATGCATGTATCAAAGTGTTAGCCTACTCAAGGAAAGGGGAGAGAAAGGGAGAAGGGAATTTGGAACTCAAAAATTATAAAAATGAATGTTAAAAATTGTTTTTACATGTCATTGAGAAAAAAAATAAAACAAAAACAAAAAACATTCTTTTAAAAAATAAAAAGTCACATGGACTAAAATCAGGGTTGGTTAAGAAAACTGGACTGTTCATCAAAACACCTAATATTCAATATAATAAATGTATAGACTCATGATGAATTAAAGAATATATTTCAAAAAACTTGATGCTTGACCTCAAGTGAAAGGAAGAAATATTGAAGATTAAAAGGTTAAGGACGAGGCAGCTAGGTTGCGCAGTGGTTAGAGCACCAGCCCTGAAGTCAGGAAGACCTGAGTTCAAATCTGGTCTCAGACACTTCCTAGCTGTGTGACCCTGGGCAAATCACTTAACCCCAATTGCCTAAGCAAAAAGAAAAAAAAAAGGTTAAGGAGGCAAAAAAAAAAATTGTCAAGTTTACTATAAAATGATAATAAATTTAATTAATTTTATTTATTTATTTTACGTTATCTTACATTGTTTAGTTGACTTGCAAACCAGTTTGCAAAAAAAATTGTCAAGTTTATTATAAAATAATAAATTTAATTAAATTAATAATATTTATTTATTTTACATTATCTTGCATTGTTTAGTTGACTTGCAAACCACAGTACTAACAAAAGCAACTGAATTGAAAATAGATTGAGGGAAGATAAATTAAGAATCATCATAGTATCTAAAAGCAAAAAGCAAACAAAAGCCTGGATACCATATTTCAAGAAATCTAAAGAAAAAATAGTCCAAATTAATTAGAACTTGAGAGTAAGGAAAAACTAGAAGAAATCTACCTATTATATCCTGAAAAAAATCTCAAATTGAAAGCTCCCATTAAAGTCTAGGGCAGCCATATAATACAGTAGATAGAGTGCTGAGACTGGAACTCACATCTTTATCAATTCAAATCTGGCCTCAGACAGACTAGCTGTGTGACCTGGATGATCCTGTTTGCCTCAGTTTCCTCATCTATAAAATGATCTGGAAAAGGAAATGGTAAAATACTCATGTATCTTTGCCAAGGAAATCTCAAATGAGGTCAAAAAGAGTCAAATATTACTGAAACAAATGAGTAAGTAAAGCCATAGCCAAAATCAATAGCTTTCATGTTAAGTTTTCATAAGTTATAATAAAGGAAGCTACCAGAAATGAAGAGTTAAAATTCCAAGAAACACTCCAATGAAGCTATTGTAAAGGAAAGAGAATTTTGTAATACAGCATACTAAAGTACAATATTAAATAACATAACAAAAATTTATCCTGCAAAAAAGGGGGAAATGGAATTATTAGAATAAAGGATTTCCTGATGAATTTAGATAGAATTTAATAGAATAAAGAATTCCTGATGAAATGACCAGAGATGATGTTGTCCTCTACTGTAATAGGAAGTAGAGTGTTTAAAAAAATGATGACATCAGTTTTGAAATGTATTGAATTCAAGATGCCTAGTGTACATCCAGTTTGAGATATCTGAAAAGCAGTTTGTAGATGTGAGAATGGAGGTCAGCAGAAAGTTTGGGGGCAGGATAGAAATGATAATTAAATCCATCATTTGTCTCTGTCCATCTCTGTTTCTCTGTCTCTCTCTCTTCTTTCCTCACCTCTCCTTCTCTCCTTCCCAAAATCTGTAATCAACATTACTCTTTGAAGATTTGCATGTAATTAAAAAAAAGAAATAAAAATTAAATGGCAAAACCTGATAGTACCAATACTTACCAGCTTTTATATTCCCCTTCAACATAGAAATAGTAATTAAATCCAATGGGAGTTAATGAGATTAAGTGAAATACTATAGAGAAAAAAGAGAAGAAAGTCCAGGACAGAAATCTGAGGGACACTTATGGTTAGAAGATGTGATTTGGAGGAATATCTCTCAAAGGATACAGAGGAGTGGTTATATGGGAAAGAGAAAAACCAGGAAGGAGAGAGGGTGCCCTAAAAACTTAGAAGATAATATCAAGAAGGAATTGATGTTAATGTGTTCAAGACTGAGGAAGGTTGAAGAAAATGAGTCTGGAGAAAAGGTCAAGAGATTTGGCATTGGTAACTTTGGAAAGAACAGTTTTGGTAGAATGATAAGATCAAAAGCTGGAGGAGAGTAAGAAGAGAGAAAGAGGAGGTATCAATTGTAGGTAGCCTTTTCAAGGAACTTCACTACAAAAGGCAGAAGAAATATAGAATGATACTGGGGGTGGAAGAATCTAGAGTCTAAATTTCAACTCAGATCTTCCTGTCTCCAGTTCTAGTACTCTGCCTACTGAACTTATAACAAATAAAGTGAATAGCACCAGGGAAAAGATAGATAGAGAGATAGAGAGATAGAGAGATAAATGGCACATATGCATGCTTACACACACACACACACACACACACACACACACACACACACACACACTGATTATAATCATCTAAAGGAAAAAAAATTGAAAAGATAAACTGTTGAGAAAGCATTCTTTCTATCTCTTAGCAGAGAAGCAATGAACTAGGGTTATGAAATGAATCAGACATAGGAGACATGATGTGGTCAATTCATGATTTCATTTGCCATTAGTGTACTTTTTTGCTTCAATGAAGGACTTTTATTTGAGTTGGAGTGGTAATGATTGTGAGGATGGAGTAGAAATAGTGATAGTAATGCAAAACAAAAAATAATATTAATAAAATACTTAAAAATAAAAAGGATAATTAGTTCAAAAGGAGAACATAAAAGCTGGTAAGTGTTGGTGGGAGGTTGTACCATTTAATTTTTATTTCTTTTTTCTTAATTACATGTAAATCTTGGAAAGAGTAATGGTGATTAGAGATTTTGAGAAGGGGAGAAGGAGAGAAAAAGAGAGACAGAGAGACAGAGAGACAGAGAGAGAGACAGTGACACAGAGAGAGAAACAGAGAGACAGAGAAACAGAGAGAGAGAAGAGAGAAAGAGAAACTTGAAACATTTTTAAAAGAGAATACCCAAGGAAATTCAGAAGGATATATAGATAAGCCAGATAGTTTTGAAAATAAAATACAGAATTGAATATACATATATATTATATATATATATATGTTTACATTATTTAAGAAACAAGCAATATGAAATGGTCATTCATAGTTTCCCATATCATCTTTTTCATATGTTCTACTTTGTATATACAAAACTTTTTTGGTGTTTAAGTACAGAATTTGAAACAATTAAGGTAAAAAACAACAACAACAACAACAAACCAGCTTGTTGTCCAGCTTGACCAAAAAAAAGACTATGTGGGGTAATGCAACATGAATGTCTGAAAAAGAAGGTAGAGTCTAGTTAGATTGTGAGGGGCTTTAAGTGACACACAGAGGAGTTAGTATTTTATCATTCTTAAGCTTAGGAATGACATGGTCAGATCTGTGCTTCTCCAGGGGCAGGTGAGGTCAGACATAAGAAAGGGCATTTGCTAATGGTGTATGCTTTTCCCTGTCTAGTCATTCATTCAGTCAACTGAACAATCAACAAATGTTTATTTAGTACCTATGAAGGGACCTATACAGAGGGGAATAATATATATAGGAGAGCTATATTAAACAAGTTTGTAATCAATGAATTCCATTAGGGGAAAAGAGTGGATCTGCTAGAATATTTTTGACAACTTTGCAAAAAAATGAATCCTTCAGTGATAGGATCAAAGAGATCAGAAAACGTGTATTGGAGAGAGGATTGTTGTTATTCTGTCATTTCACTCATGTCTGCCTCTTTGTGATCCCATTTTGGGTTTTCTTGACAAAGATATTAGAGTGGTTTGCCATTTCCTCTTTTACCCCATTTTACAGATGAGGAAACTGAGGCAAACAAGGTTAAATGATTTGCCCGCTGTAATATAACTAGTAAATATATCTGAGGCTGGATTTGAACTCCTGAAGACGAACCTTCCTGACTCCAGACCCAGTGTTCTAATGATTACGGTGCCTCCTAGTGCCATGAAGGAAGATTACCAAAATAATAATATTAACCAAGATTATTGTGAGAGATGATTCAAGTCACATTACATTGAATAAATAAAGGGAAAAAGGAAAATAAGAATATGATTGCTTATGACAAATTAATAAAAAATGTCCCTTTTGATAAAATGAATTCTTAGAATGAAACAGGTTCAAATTTCAAAAATAAAATTAATACCCTTCTATGGTGGCTTGTCATAACAAATATTGGGTCAACCTTAGAGTCAGGAAGTCCTGTGTTCAAAGCCTGTCTCTGACATATGTTAGATTAGATAAGTTACTTATATTTCAGTGATACCAGAAAGCTCTCAATTAAATTACAGAAGGTTGCTAATCTCAATCTATGGAGAGAGTTTCCATACAGGATTTTCTTCCATCATGATGAACTCATATCTTGAGACCAAAACAAAAGTCCTTTTGTGGATTTAGTAATCATAGTTTTATAAACATCACATATCAAAAGCTAGTCCTATAAGCTTCAAATACAAAAAGAGAAAAATTAGTTCCCCAGAAGAGCACCATAAATCTTGTTAGACTAGTAATCTCCAGGCCAAAAGATAAAACCAACTTCAATGAAATGTGGGTACCAGCCCATTGAAAGAAAGCTTGAGACTTGTGGAGAATTTTGATCAATACCAATAGCTTCACTATATGGCAAGTAAAGAAATAGAATATAGCTAAGTAGACAGTTTAAGCAGAAACCTGAGCACAAACACTTGAAAAAAAAAAACTTGACAATTCAAAATGTGGCTTATATATCTTTTTGCTAAGTAGTCTTACAGAAAGTATAATAGTTTTTCCATTTCACATACAGAAATTTTGAGGGATAGAAAAGTAATTTGCTTATGATCTTAAAGTAAAATATAGGTCTTCAATCCAGTAAGCAGCAATATCTGTGAATATCAGGCCTGTTTCTGGATTCCTTGATGAGATATTTCAATTTCAAAGAACAAACATTTAGAAAGAATCAACCTAAGAATCCTGTTATCCAGACAGCATTAAAAAGATGAAGAGAAACCAGTCCTAGGACAGGAATCATCAGAAACAGAGAGTCTGAGGTATAGAGACTGACTTATGTGCTTACTATATTGATAGGTAACAATAGTGACTGAGGGAGAGATTTTTCTACATAAAACTGGCCAAGTATTCATAATGTTTCTTTCATTTTCACTGATATTTTAAAAATTGAAGCATCAGCCCCAATGATGTGATAATTATAATAATAAGTCAATATTTATATAGTTTTTATTTTATTTACAAATATAATTATCCCCTTCCCCATTGTGACTTACCCCATTGTGCTTTTGATATCACAAGTTGGCATAAGAAATTATATGGAAATTTGGGGAGAGATTTGTAGAAGCTGGAGAGAACACCCAAGGGCCAGCAAATAACACAGAAAAAGTTTAGAAACTCAGAAATTCACTATATATATATATATATATATATAATATCAATATACTTTATCTTTTAATACCAAAAATATACACAATTTCTTTTCTCTGGTACAAAGGGAGGATCAAAAATTTTTATACAGATTTATGGGAATGCCACAATCCTCACCCTCAAGATATGGAAGTGATAATTGTGTCTCATTTTATCCATTTCAAGTAAATGCTATTATTGAACCCATTTTGCAGATCATCATGGGCATGTGACTTGCCTAGAGTCACCCCGCTACTTGCTACTCTCTGAGGCAGTATTTAAACTTTGTTGTTCAAATGTACTCAATTCATGACTCTATTGAGGGTTTTCTGGGAAAAGACACTGGAGTGCTTTGCCATTTCCTTCTCCAGTTTATTTTGTAGATGAGGTAAACAGAATTAAATGACTCAACTAGGGTAACACAACTAATAAGTGTCTGAGGTCATATTTGAAGTCAGGCCTGCCTGATTCTAGGCCCAGTGCTATATCCATTGTATCACATATAGCATGTTCCCAAAATCTTAGTGCAGTTTTAAGCTAATAGCCTAAAGATTTTAAGGACACCTTCTATAGCCTGGAATATAACTGAAATATAGAAAAGAAAACAGAAATTCAAGAACTTGAATGAACTAGTTATCCCATTACTGTGTATGTTTCCTCCATAAATACTCAACATAACACATCCATTATTTGCCTTCCTGTGTGATTCATGTCCATTTTCTCTCATAAATCTTCCCCAAAGGATTCACTCAAAATTCTTCTAGATCAGGGGTTTTTTAATCTGGAGCCTGTGGACTTTAAAATACATACATACATACATACATACATATATATACACATATTTATATTTTTTTTCTAGCTGTATTGCAATAAAAGTGGTGCCCTTTATAATCCTATGTATTTCATGTAATATATTTTAAAACATTATTCAGAGAAGAGGTCCCTAGGCTTCCTAAGACTGCCAAAAGGGGATTCTCAGCTCTAAGACCAGGCACATACTGGTAATTCTTGCTGCTGGGAAGGTTGGGGTTAGCGGATTGCTTGAACTCTGGAGTTCTGAGCTGTAAGAAAGCTGAACTTGGTCTGCATCTACAATAGGTCAAACACCAGTAAAGCTTTTGGGAACAGGGCAGACTACCAACCTGCCTAAGGATGGGAAAAGTGATTCAGGTAAAAAGCAGAACAAGCCAAAAGTCTTATCCTAATAAAGAGTAAGTAACTTAAGCACTTCCAACCTGAGCAAAATAGGAAAATCCAGTCTAAATAAAAAAAAAATATATAGTGAAATAAAGAACTACCATTCTTGATTTTTAAAAATATATTTTATAAAGAGCATTACATTTTGGTTGTCTCTGTGTTATCTTTTATTCCTGCTGCATTTATAGCCCACATCCTTTTCTGATCATCTATTACCTCAGTAATAACTCTCACACTACTTTTTGTATGTGAGCTACCCCTGGAGATATAAAACAGCCTGATTGCACCCAGCAAGTATTTCTCCTTTGTCCTTTGGGTCACCTAAAACTTATAATCATCAGAAATTGTGATGTTCCAAGATTTACAGCCATCTGGCATCACTGAGAGTACACTTGTGTTTAAAAAAAAAAAAAAGATGGCAATTTGTGCCTGAGGGCAACTTGGGGATCTTTAAAAGCATTTCACATTTTTCCAAATGCTAACTCCCACTCTTTTCCTCCTAATTAATCATTGTCCCAACTCATCGTAGCCCATCTGCAATGCTTGTCACAGATAAAAGTCCTCATGTACTGACTCAGTACCATCCAATGTCATCATAGTTTGAAAAATAGATATTTTTCATCCATTTGGTTTTTCCTATACACATTATTAGACTGAATTATTTTGAGTAATCATAGATCTCACTGAAGAGACATCTTGAAATGTTCTGGGCTGATTCAATAAGCAAAATATCATCTGTAGAAATACATCTTTTATGTGACTCCAATGAAAGAAATTTTCCATAGCACTGGGAAGCACTTTTGACATATGTGCCCCCTGTTTTATGCCTCATTTAACATTAGTAATTGGGAAATCATGAGCAGTTACCATTTTAGTTGCATTTCTCAAAAAGTCTTATTTACCAAATTTACAAATTTGATGATGACAAAGCCATGAGTGCTAGCTAAAACATTAAAAAAGGTAAAGGAGGGAAAGAATAAACATTAAGTGCCAGACAGTGTGCTTCTAAGTACTTCATGAATATTATTTCATTTGATCCTTAAAACAACCCTGTGAATTAGATGCTGTTATCACCTCCATTTAAGAGTTGAGGCCAAGGGAGGCTAACTGATTTGGAAAAAACAGCTGCTAAGTTTCTTATATCTCTGTGAAATTCATATAAAATAGCCCCTCCAGCACCTGAACATTAGAGTAACAAGCCAGTTCTAGCCAACCCTCTGAGAGAATTGCAGGAGTTTGGGGGCCTCTTCTACCCATTTAGACCAGAAGTAACCTAGTGAACTGCAAAAAATTCAAAAGATTTGGATTCCCTGTGGCTGCCAATGAAGAAATTCTATAATGGTGCTAGCAAATATTTTTCCCCATCACAGCTATTTCTGATTCCATCCTTTCCTTTCTTTCTAAGAATGAACTCTCCATTCTTGTGTGTGTGTATAAGTGTGCATGTATACACATGTGTATAGTCAATGGCCAATACTAACAAACATGGGCATTTCAATATGTAAAAAGAATAGAAAAAGCAGACTATATGAAACCATGAGTTTCTATTATATACAACTTGATTTCTTTAAAAAAAAAAGGTATATAATATAAGAATTGTACATGTTTAACACATCTTGGATTACTTGCTGTCTAGGGGAGGGGAGTGGGGAGGAAGGGAGGAAAAAATTTGGAACACAAGATTTTTCAGGGGTGAATGTTGAAAATTATCTTTGCATATTTTTTGAAAATAAAAAGCTGAAAAAATTTAAAAGTATATAATCAATTCAACATGTTTATTTCAAAGTTATCCTGTTTGTTTTCCTTCATTTCTTCTTCCTTTTTATATTCTGGAATCACAATTCATCCTCTTCTCCCATCACTTCCAATTTTTGTAACCTTCTCTCTCGTGACAAATAAGCACAGTCAAATGGAACAAATTCATATATTGGCCATTGAATTTTAGTTCTAACAAAGAAAAAGAGTTATGTAAAAACAACAAATAAAGGAATCATGACTCATAACTATGTAGCACTCTGTTTATGTAGTCTCCTTCTGGTGCAGAGAGCAGGAAAATGGGAGGCTGAGGCAGAGAGCAGATAGGTGACTCAGTGGGTAGAGCACCACCTAGAGTTAAAAGGACCTGAGTTCAAATCCAAACTCAGACACTTGACACTTACTAGCTGTCACTGATTGCCTTGCTAGTAAAAAAAAAAACAAAACTGGAATGGGTTTCATTATTTGTTTTCTGGAATCATTATTCATATTTAATTACTTAACATTTAGCTTTATTTACATCATCTTTTCGTTTGTATTATTGGAGTTATTGTATATATTGCTCCTCTTATTCTATTTATGTAGTGTGGGTTTCCCCGTGTTTTGTTGCTTTGGAGAGGAAAGACATTTTTCCTTTTATTTGATTAGATACCTATGGTTCCTAGATACCTTGAGGAGTGATACAGAGAGTCTAAAGAGAGAAACAAAATTTGGAAGTAGGAAACATTAAAAAAAAACCTTCCAGTTCATCTCTCTAGAGATTTTAAAGAATTTGATCTTGGCTAAGACTGAGTCTGCATGTCATGGTCCTCTTTGAGAATGAAGGACAAATAATGACTTCTGTGAGTAAAGTTGACCTGAAATTGGTCATTTGGAAGACTCCTTTATTTTTTTCCTTCCTTTCTTTCCTCCTTTCCTTCCTTTCTTCCTTATTCCCTTCTTTCTTTTCTTCCTTCCTTCATCCTTTCTTTCTTTCCTTCCTGTCTTCCCTTTCCCCTCCTTCCTTATTTCTTTCCTTCATTTCTTCTTTTCTCTTTTTCTTCTTTCCTTCCTTCCTTCCTCCTTTCCATTCTTCCTTCTTTCCTTCTTTTGTTCCTTCCTTCCTTTTCCCTTTCCTCCTTTCTTCCATTCTTTCTTTCCTTCTTTGCTTTTTTCTTTCCTCTTTTCCTTCTTTCCTTTCTTCCTTTTTTCCTTCTTTCCCTCTTCCTCTTTCCAGATAGGGTATCATACCCTTACCTACTAATGCTCTTAACAGCATTTTATTCTCTTTTGCACCTCTGAACCCTCCCATGATATCTTGGCATTTATTGACTAGATTTCTTTTTAAGGACCAAGCCCTAAAGCAAAACATAATTGGTCACCTATAGGTCCTGGGCCAAGCTCCATTTGGTCATTGTTTGGTTTCTGATTTCCTCAAATTGAATAAAATAGCAACCATTTCTGCTTTGACCAGAAGCCCTGCACTGTCTTTCCCTCCCAGATTCATTCATTCATTTATTTATTTAATTAGAATTTTTTTTGGACTAGGTGAAAGAGATTCTTTGCCTCAATTGCTACCGAGCCTTAATCACTGAAAGGGTGCAGCCTCAGTCAAACTGAAACCTATTGAAGAACTGAGCTTAAAAAGACAACGGTCTCCCATTGCATCCAGGGCCATTTCCAGTCATCTTGATCTATATCTGGCCACTGGACCCAGATGGTTATAGAGGGACAAGTGAAGCAGGTGACTTTGCCCAGCCCTCCTTCTCTTAAATTCAATTCACTTGCATGTCACAGCATCACCTCCCAGATGTCATGGTCCTCTTTGAAAATGAAGGACACATGCAAAGGATATAAACAGACAATTTTCAGATGAAGAAATTGAAACTATTTCTAGTCATATGAAAAGGTGCTCCAAACCACTATTGATCAGAGAAATGCAAATAAAGACAACTCTGAGATACTACTACACATCTCTCAGATTGACTAAGATGACAGGGAAAGATAATGATGAATGTTGGAGGGGATGTGGGAAAACTAGGACACTGATACATTGTTGGTGGAACTGTGAATGGATCCAACCATTCTGGAGAGCAATTTGGAACTATGCTCAAAAAGTTATCAAACTGTGCATACCATTTGACACAGCAGTGTTTCTACTGGGCCTATATCCCAAAGAGATCTTAAAGGAGGGAAAGGGACCCACATGTGCAAAAATGTCTGTGGCAGCCCTTTTTATAGAGGCACGGAGCTGGAAACTAAGGGGATGCCCATCATTGGAGAATGGCTGAATAAGTTATGATATATGAATGTCATGGAATATTATTGTTCTATAAGAAACAAGCATCAGGATGATTTCAGAGAGGCCTGGAGTGACTTACATGAACTGATGCTGAGGGAAGTGAGCAGAAACAGGAGATCTTCATACACGGCAACAACAAGATTATACAATGATCAGTTCTGATAGACATGGTTCTCTTCAACAATGAAATGTTTCAAACCAATTCCAATTGTTCAGTGATGAAGAGAGCCATCTACACCCAGAGAGAGGACTGTGAGAACTGAGTGTGGTTCACAACAGCATTTTCACTCTTTTTGTTGTTGTTTGCATTTTATTTTGCTTCTCTTTTTTCTTTTTCTTTTTTTACTGGTTTGATTTGATTTTTCTTGTGCAGCACGATAATTGCATAAATATATATATGTGCATATATTGGATTTAACATATATTTCTATCATGGTTAACATATATTGGACTACTTGCCATCTAGGGGAGGACGTGGGGGAAAGGGGAAAATTGGAACACAAGGTTTTGCAAGAGCTAATGTTGAAGAATTGTCCATGCATATGTTTTGAAATTAACAAGCTTTAAAAAAAGAAAATGATAGACACACAACAAGACTTTGTCTCTTTGTCTTTCTTTGAGATGGTATATTTCGATCCCAGTGAGAAAATGCATTAGCTTTCTGCATGTCTATTCTCATATGTATTACTCATTCACATTGTGTTTTGCTATTTGCTTAGATAAATGTGATTAATCACTATTCACTTTTTGTGATGGCATTTTGTGTAATTAGTAAATGGTAGAAATTAGTCAAAAAATGGTAAGTATAAGCTAAGGGCTACCCTGTTCCTTTTCAGAAACAGGAAACTATTTTTTTTTTATTTTGAATCAATTGTGCTCCTAGGTCATCATTTTTTAGATGAACAAATAATTATCATTCCAATCTAGTACCCATCCCAGAAACTGGAGATCAGAGTGACCAACCTTGAGTCTCTTCTCTTGCTCCCTTAAGGCAAGACACACAGTCTCCTTGAATGAGAAGTGAGCAAAATTCCAGAGATAACTATTGATATCTTTCAAGTTTCCTATTTACATGTTTAGATACATTTGTTTTTTCTGCAGCATGTGGTACTCTTTATTGAGATGCTCAAAATGGCTGTTTATGAAGATGTACACATTTTATATGGGCAACCCCCACCTTACCTTTTGCTTTTCTACTTTGTGTAAATATTGAGAGATCCTTTTGCAAGATAATCCAGGGAGGAGAAGGCAACAAATTAATAGGAAAAAAGTATAATATCATTACCCCACATACAAAGGCAATTAAAAAAATTAGTAGCTGCAGGAGCAGTTAAGTGGCACAGTGGATTGAGTACCAGCCCTGAAGTCAGGAGGACCTGAATTCAAATCTGGTCTCAGACATTTAACATTCCCTAGCTGTGTGACCCTGGGCAAGTCACTTAACCCCAATTGCCTCAGCAAAAAGAAAAAAAAAAAAATTAGTAGCTGCTGACACAAACTCTCTTCCTCATCTTTAAGAGTCTTTATGTAAATGATCTACATGTTTAAACATGATTAAATTATGAAAAGTAAGTTGGCAGGTTTCACAAATGGTTTCTACTGCTCCCCACAGAATTACAGTCATATAACTGATTAAAAGGTATAAATAATACAAGATTCTATTTGTTGATTATGAAAAAAAGAAGAAAACAAAACTCAGTAGAGCAAAACTTATCCTCAAAGGCTTTCCTCAAGCAAGTAAGTTCTTCACTCTGGGAATAATCAGAGCAAACTTGGTGAAGTCAATCACTCCCACATCAATTAATGTAATTAAACAAGATCAAATGAGATTATTTCTATTGAATCAAGTTCACAAAATCTCTAGTTTGGGAGGAAACTCAATGGTTATCTATTTTAAGTTTCTACCTGAACAAAAATCCCCTCTACAACCTCTCCAAGAAATAACTATTGAGCTTTTGCTTAAAGACTTCTTGTGGAGGGTGAGAGAGATGATTTTGTTTTGAGATAGATAGAATCATTGGAAAACTTTTATTGATATCAAACCTAAATCTATCTCTTTGGGCCTTGTTATTATTAACTCTACACTCTGGGAATAATTAGAACAAATGTGGTGAAGTCAATCACTCCCACATCAATTAATGTAATTAAACAAGATCAAATGAGAATACTTCTATTGAATCATTTAACCAATCATCCAGAGACATTATTCTAGGTGCCATTCATTTATCAGATGAGAAAAATTTTATTAAATCAATCAACCAAAATCTCGGCATTAAAAGTCCTTCATAACTTTGGAAGACCATTGGATTTGAAAGCCAGTGAATGAAATGAACTCCATACAGAAAGTTTACTGGAATACATGGTTTCATATATAATCTGCTATTTCTGTTCTTCTTTGTATGTTGAAATGCCCATATTTGTTAGTGTTGACTATGTTTAGAATAATTATACACATGTGTGAGTATGCCCACACATACATCCATATACACACACAGACACAGATATACACATATATGCATGAAAATGGAGGGTTCAGTCCCAGAAAGAAAGGAGAGTACTGTATCAGAAATGACAGTGATGAGAAAATATTACGTTACCACCATCATAGAATTTCTTCATGGATACTTGGTTAGGTCCAACTACTCTTCCTAATTTCATCTCACACAATACTGTTTCAATTTTTTTTCCATATAGCACATCAGGGTCTAAGATTTTAGGGTCCAAATTTGATGGTTCCTCTATTATTTTATCTTATGATGGCTTTGTGATCTCACTGATGTGCAGACCAATGGTACAGATCATAATGGCTTTTTATACTGTATAGATATTATCTATGTCCTTCTGCAAATTTCCTCTAGAGGGTCTCATCAACATACTGAGGACCTTCCTCTAGATTTCTTGACATGGAATGGAATACCAAAGGAATGCACAGACAGCCTGATAGATTAGCCTTCCCTTTTACTACACAGACATCCCATTCCCTTTTTGGTCATATATTTCTTTGATAAAATCATTTATACTCCTCCTCCTAGACAATTAATTGTTAGTAATATGTTGCAGCTTAATCATGCCCACTATGAACCTCTCCATTACCCTCTGAGTGACCTGCAACTTTAATTTTTAGGAAACTATGATATTTTATATCTGGCAACCACACAGTGTCGCCGAAAGAATATTGATGCTAAAAAGACAGGACTTAGTTTCAGGGAGAAACTCAGGGGTCATTAAAAGCAGTGCACAATTTCCCAAAGGCAATCTAGCTCACTCTCCTCTTATTCAATTCTAGGTCCTCTCTGTCACTTATTACAAAAATAGATCATCACAGAAACATTGACAAATTTGTTCCATTTTCCATCTTTTTTTTTTTTTTTTGGTCTTCCTGTCACTTTCACCCATGAATACTCTTGAACTTGTTTTCACTCCTACTGGTTTGTGAGGTGATAAAGAACATGATTTTCTATAGTCTTCCTTAGTAAAATTATTTACAAATGGGCTTTCATTGTAAACCATCATTGTTGCCGTTGGCTGCCATGTCTCAGTTTGGTGAGGAAGTTGGTTGTTGCTGATTAAGGTGGCTTCCAGGCTCTTTTGTCCCTCTTATTATGGCAACTGTTTTATATTAATTAAGATGCTGCAGGAAATGGTCAAAATCAAAACCAATATTATTTCTTATTTTTTTGGCATTGCTAGACTCATTTGAATAATTCAAGTTGAATGTGTCACAATTATTTACAATGTCTTCTTATCTTTAGCCTTTCCTCTTATTTGATGTTGATTTTGACCTTTGGTCTAACTAGTCAATAGTCTATATACAGACTGTTGAATCTGCTGAAATTCCACATCAGTAATCCATTATTTCTATTAAAATATAGTCAGTTTCATTTTTATGTTTTTGTTAGATATTTTACTGTTTTCAAATTCACGTCTGGAAGAAAGCCATCATACATACTTGCATGAGACTATTATTACAGGCAACTTATAAGCCATTGCCTTCTTTTATTTCTCAGACTGAAATTTTTTGTTTCAAAACCTTTTCACCATAGTCCCCTACTCCTATTTTTGTACTGACTTCCAAGTATTAAAGCAAAATTGACCCATTCTTGGACAATCTTCTCAAGTTCTTCCTAAACTTCTTCTACCTCATCATTCTTGGCAGCAGTTCCTGGCACATAAATAATAGTTCCTTTCACACTGTTCTCATCCTCAATTGATCATGAGTACTACAAGTCAAAATCATAGACTGGTAGAAAAGATCTCAGAGGTCATCCAACCCCCTTATTCTTGAATGAAAAAATGAAAAAATCCTGCATTTACTACATACAAAGCACTGGGGATGCAAGTAGAAAAGCATCCTGAAATATCCTATGAAATTATACTTCTTGTTCTTTAGATCAGTGATAGAACCAAATCTTTGTATCTTCAAGAACTTTGAGCCTTGATTCTAATCTGATCTTTTGTTTTGGTTTATTACAAAAAAAATTCATCATTATTGTGGCTGATTTCTTCTGATAGAATGTGGATATATTGACAATGAGACAAATATATTTAGATGGTCTGCAAATAAATATTTATAAATTAAAAATGTAATTCTTTACATCCTCTGTTCTCTGCTTCATAATTTCACAATTGTCACTGCAGAAGAGGAAGGGAGCCACAGATCTGAGGTCCATTTTAAATTGATGCTTTGTTTCATGGGTTGCCATGATCACAACTCAGCCCCAAGAAGCCAGCTTACTGTAATGATCTGCTCTATAAGGAGCTAGATTGGTCCTTGGACTACAGACTGCATGGGGACCATATTTGAAGATTTTCATCTGTCTCCTTTCACTGAGACATCAGCAAACATTCAATTTTATTTTAGGAACATTTACTAAAGACCTTCTTAGAATCAGAGATAGCCACTTTAAATTTCTGCTTAGGTATCAGATAAACTGAATGATCTCCCAGGTCTTATTCCAGCTCTGAGAATCTATGATTCTACAAAATCTAATCTGTATTAATTGGAATTTCGTAGCTATAAAGGGATTGGATGTAGTTATGAGAAAAGGATATGAAAACAAAACAAACTATATGGCTCGTCTGGGATAGATACATAAAAGGGTTCTAGTGAACCTTAAATCTATACTTCATAATTAAGTATTCAATTATACAGTTTTCCATATTGTTTTCTAATTGTTTCCTGTGTGTTCCTCTAGTCTCACATTGAATAAAAGCTCCTTAAAAGCAGGAATAAAGTTTATTTTTAACTCCTTTATTTCTCAAGACATCTTAATACACTGCTGGGCAGACTATGCATGTTCAATGAACACTTGTTGAGTAATTGATTTTTGGTAATTTGATTTTTTTTTCATATCCTGAGAGTATGCTATGGCAGGAAAAAAAAAAAACTGCCTGGGACTCTAGTTCAAAAACTACCTCTGGTACTTAGAAGAGGAAGGATCAAGCGAATAATTTAATCTTCTGGGTTTTAGCTTCCTTATCTAGAAAATGGGAATAACAATGTGCCCATAATGTCTGCCTTATAGGGTTGTCCTAAGGTGGACATATATTTGCAAATATTAAACCTGTTGCCTGTTATCTCTGATATCAGAAGTCATTTTGAATGAGTGCCACAGTACCCCAAAATACTGGCATTAATTAGAGGTTGTTTTCCTGTATTTCCCAATGGATAAAGACCTGGAAAGAGGGATTTATATCTTTGGGACTCACAGAAAAACTAATTGATCATTGTGACTTGGTTTGCAACTTAAGCTCCTGAAAATAGGCAACTTACTTAGCAAAGTTCTCCAAGTGAAAAAGGTTATATCTAGTCCTTTTTGTCATACTAGTCTGGTATTTGTTTTACATACTAGCTAAGGTATTCTTTCTCATGGGGGGCTTACCCCCAAATGACAAGATATAGTTGAACTGTTTCTTTGTGGGATATAGAGAATTCTTCCTTAATTTTCACACTCTCTTAGGAAGATGTTCTTATGATTCTTTTCCATTATAGTCCAATGCTATCCCTATCTCCCATGTTAGATCAGAAATTCTAGCCATATTCTCATGAAGAAAATATTGAATAATGAAGAAAATTCTGGGGTGTTGCTGCTGTTGGCAGAACCATGTAAGAATGGGATAAGCTAAGAGTCAATAAACTACCTAGCAGTGCTTTAGAGACCAACTTTTGAAAATTCCCTTACAGACCCACATGTGCAAAAAATGTTTGTGGCAGCCCTTTTTGTAGTGGCAAGAAACTGGAAACTGAGTGGATGCCCATCAGTTGGGGAATGGCTGAATAAGTTATGGTATATGAATGCCATGGAATATTATTATTCTGTAAGAAATGACCAATAAGATGATTTCAGAGACACCTGGAGAGACTTGCATGGACTGATGCTAAGTGAAATGAGCAGAACCAGGAGATCATTATACACAGCAACAACAATACTATATGATGATCAATTCTGATGGATATGGCTCTTCTCAACAATGAGATGATTCAGGCCAGTTCCAATGATCTTGTGATGAAGAGAGCCATCTTCACCCAGAGAGGGGACTGTGGGAACTAAATGTGGATCACAACATAACATTTTCCCTTCTTTTGTTGTTGTTTGCTTGAATTCTATTTTCTTTCATTTTTCTTCCTTTTTGATCTGATTTTTCTTATGCAGCAAGATAATTGTATAAATACTATACCTATATTTGATTTACATACATTTTACCATTTTTAACATATATTGGATTACTTACCATTTAGGAGAAGGGTGGGGAAAATTGGAACACAAGGTTTTGCAAGGATCAATGTTGAAAAATTATCCTTGCATATGTTTTGAAAATAAAAAGCTTCAATAAAAAAAAAGAAATTCCCTTAGAAAGAAAGCTGCCAAGAAATAACAGTAATTTTTTTAACCTGAGACAAGTAAAAACCATGAATAACAAATATAACTTTGATTTGGAATCTAGAACTGAGCTTGGAGCCAGGTCAAATGGCCATGATTGGCTGACTCAGCTACTGGGGCTCAATGACTCAGGCTATGCTTAGGACAGAGCTAGGCTAAGGGCCGAGAGACAAGAACCAGGTCAATTCTATGGATTGTCCAGAAAGGAGAGGTTGGACTAGCAGAATTCTTCTCCCAAAGAAGAACTGAGGACTCAGTCCCCACGGTTTCAAACAGGACTGAGCCAATACTGCATCCAGACCATTATTGTAAGGTCTTCCAAAGGTGCTTGAGCAAATTCATCCTTTCGTATGTACTGTCCCAGAAATCTTGGAGATTTTGTTCAAGGTTCAGCAGTATGAACCTCCTGATCTGATGGGGATAGGAACAACTGCTGGCTTCCAGAGGGAATTTCCCTTCACTACTTGTTTGCTGCTAAGTTGGCACAACACAAACTAAGGCCCAGAACTTAGAAAGTCCAGGAGGGCAGTGGCCAAACATATATACTTGTCCTACTGAAGACTACTGCTTCCTCTCCCTAGCCATCCCTATGATCCTTGAAGAATAAAAAACCCAATATCTACAGAACAGTGGTGTGGCCCTAGATAAGATAAACCAGCATCATATAGGTCCATGACAGTACCATCAGAAGTGGGCAGAGCTTGGTCCTAGCACAAAATCTCAGTCCACAAAGTAAGAATGAAAGAATGCTCAAAAACAAAAATAAAGGCTATCAAATATTAGCCTACTAGGTTTACTTGCTTCTCTATGTTATATATTTAATCTGTTCCACTGATCAACTTCTATATTTTTTTACCAGGGCCAAATCTTTTTGATATGTGTTTGGAGTATAAGTTGAACAGTGGTTTACTAAGTTCAATTCTTTTCCACATTTTTCTCTTTATTTCCCTTTAGATTCTTGACTTTTTGCTCAGCCTGATAAATTTCATTATCATTATTCCTAGCTCTATAAAGAAATCCTTTAGTAGATTGATTTGTATGGTATTGTATAAGTAAATAAATTTAGGTAGTAGTGCCATTTTATTATATGGATTCAGCCTACTCATGAACAATTAATGTTTCTCCGATTTAAAAAATCTATACTTATTTGTGTAAAGAATGTCTTGTAGATGCATTTCTATAATTCCTCTATGTGTTTTGGGAGGGAAATGCCTGTATATTTAAAAAATGATTAAAAGCTACTGGAATGCTACAAGTGCCCAATGTACAAACCTGAAATAGAGCAATGATTACCAAATACCTATCAAAAAACTGCTAGGAGCCACTCTCCAATTGATAAATGATCAAAGGATATGAACAGACAATTTTCAGATGATGAAATTAAAACTATTTCTAGTCATATGAAAAGGTGCTCCAAACCACTATTGATCAGAGAAATGCAAATTAAGACAACTCTGAGATACTACTACACATCTCTCAGATTGACTAAGATGACAGGAAAAGATAATGATGAATATTGGAGGGGATGTGGAAAAACTGGGACACTGATACATTGTTGGTGGAACTGTGAACAGATCCAATCATTCTGGAGAGCAATCTGGAGCTATGCTCAAAAAGTGATCAAACTGTGCATACCCTTTGACCCAGCAGTGTTTCTATTGGGCTTATATCCCAAAGAGATCTTAAAGGAAGGAAAGGGTCCCACACGTGCAAGAATGTTTGTGGCAGCCCTTTTTGTAGTGGCTAGAAACTGGAAAATGAATGGATGCCCATCAATTGGAGAATGGCTGAACAAATTATGGTAGATGAATGTCATGGAATATTATTGTTCTGTAAGAAAAGACCAACAAGATGATTTCAGAGAGGCCTGGAGACTTGCATGAACTGATGCTGAGTGAAATCAGCAGAACCAGGAGATCATTATACACGGCAACAACAAGACTATATGATGATCAATTCTGAAGGACATGGCTCTCTTCAACAATGAAATGTTTCAAACCAGTTCCAATTGTTCAGTGATGAAGAAAGCTATATACACCCAGGGAGAGGCCTGTGGGATCTGAGTCTGGACTACAACATAGCATTTTCACATTCTCTATTGATGTTTGCTTACATTATATTTTCCTCCTTAAGTTTTTTTTTCCTATATGGCAAGATAACTGTATAAATATGTATACACATATTCCATCTGTCAAATATTTTAACATAATTAACATGTATTAGCCTTCCTGCCATCTAGGGGGGGGTGGGGGTAGGAGGGAAAAATTTGTAACAGAAAGCTTTGCAAGAGTCAATGTTGAAAAATTACCTATGTATATGCTTTGCAAATAAAAAGCTCTAATTAAAAAAAAACTGCTAGGAAATCTAGAAAGCAATCTTGTAGAAATTTGCTATAAACTAACATCTTATGCCGTATGCTAAGATAAGCTCCAAATGGATACAAGCCCAAGACATACAAAGTGACATCATTAACAAACTAGAGAAACATATATATATATATATATATGTGTGTGTGTGTGTGTGTAAAATATAAATATATAATATATAACCAAAAAGCATCACTGAGAATAAAGTGGACAATTATTAGTTTATAAAATCAAAAAGGTTTTGTACAAACAAAAACAATCCTGCTAAAATTAGAAGGGAAATTATTAACTGGAAGGAAATATTTTTGCACTGTTTCACTGATAAGGGTCTCATTTCTAATACATATGAGATTCAAATCTATAAGAATAAAAGTCATTCCAATTTTCTAAAAAAAGATATATAAGCCATCAAAAGCCAAGTTTTAAAAATCTCCAAATCACTAATAATTAGAGAAAATACAAATTAAAGCAACTCCAAAGTTTCAACCCACACCTATCAGATTGGCAAAATTGACAGAAACAGAAAATGGCAAATATTAACAGATCTACGGGATAATAAGTACATTATTGCACTGTTAGAGGTGCTGTGAATTTGTTCAGTCATTCTAAAAAACAATTTTGAATTATGTCCCCAGAGTCACTAAACTATGCCTATCCTCTGACTCAGCAAGAGCACAATTAGGCCTATACTCCAAAGAGATCAAGGGAAATTTTAAAGAAAGACCTAATGTACAAAAAAAAAATTGGGGGGGCACCCATCAATTGTGAAATGACTAAACAAATTAGATTATATAAATATAATGGAATAGCATGAAGCCATAAAAAATGATGAAAGGGGTGGTTTCAACAAAATTTGGAAAGGCTTGCATGAGCAGAACAAAAAAAAAAGAAATTTATGCAATAACTCCATAGTTATTAAGATTAGTATTATTAGTAATATGTTAAATATCATTGGATTACATTACATTATAATGCTTTATAATTATTAGTATATTAATATTATGTCATTCATATTAATATTATATTCATACATTAAATTAGTAGGATTAGTCAATGGAATGATCAACCATGATTTCAGAAGACCACTGATGAAGCATACTAGCCCCTCTTGCCAGAGGAATAGTGAACTCAAGGTGCAAAATAAAACATACATTTTTTGACAAGGCTTGCACAACAATTTTTTTTCTTCACTATGAATATTTATTATAAGCATTTTCTTTTTCTTTTCTTTTCAATGTTGGAGATAAGAGGGAGAGAAAAAGTATTTTTGGTTAAAAAATGAAAACCCCAATTAACTTGAGCATTTTGGCAATAGTTTAAATTTACATGATGAATTTGCATTTTACAAGCACTAATCCCATTTTAAAGATGAAAAAACTCACCTCAAAAAAGTGAAATGAATTGCTCAACATTACACAGTTGGAATACAAATCCAGGTTTGCTGACTCCAAGTTTTCCTATACCAGGTTGCCTTCCTCTCTGTAATACAGTTTCCTACTCCAGGAATTATTAGTCTGGCCTTTTTGCCTTGGTCTCTAAACTATATATACATACACACACACACATTCACACATACACACATATATACACACATATATACATACATATATATCTCAAAGCTAACTAAGAAGAATTATTATTCATATTCTTCACATAATTTTTGTTGAAGTGTGAAGATGATTTTGTTATATCAAATCTTAAATTTCTTTTCAAAAGAATATTTAAGAACAGAAACCCATAAAAACCCAACATGATAAGAATCATAATAAAAGTATGCCCCACAAATAAATTCCTTTGTACAATGTCTGCAATTATCCCTTTAAAAAATCACTGGACAAATGGAACAAATAAGTCGGTAAAAATAAAACATCTAAGGAGCAATGGAATTATAAACATTAAGCAAAATTGTGACAAATAAAGACAAAAATGATTTTATGTAAAATCATTAGTATATTTAAAAAATAGAATAGATCCCATTTTTTTTCAAATTTAGCGAAGTATTTGATGCAGTGCCTCATGACATTTTCTTTTCAAAATTAATTCAAATTGTCCTAGATATAAGCAGAGACCCATGGATTGAAAACTGGCTGAAGAACCATAAAAGATATTGATAAACCATAAATGGCAATGTATCAAGTTGGGGGATGGGTCTAGGTGCTTCAGGGATCAGTGTTATGATCTGTCTTATATAGCACTGACATTAATGATGTAGAAGACAGAGTAAAAAGCATGTTAATGAAATTCACAGATGATATTAAATTGGAGGTGATGCAAATACTATAAAGGACAGCAACGTATTATGAGGGTACCCAGAATGCTTCAAAATAAGGGATAGAAATAGCAAAATGAGATTCAGCCTGTTTGTTAAAAAAAAAAAAAAATGCCAGCAACTACAGCACTTGGTGGGGGTGGACTCAGTAAAACAAAGTAGATATTCAAAAAAGAAAGAGACCTGGAAATCCGTAGTGGTCAAAGAAACTGATGTACTGGTGAAAGTAAGTAGTAAAATGGATATGAATTTATTTTATATTATTTTGATGACTTCATTCGCTGTTAGATCATGCCAGAGATAAGGAATAGAATATTATTTTGCTCCTCCCTCTATACACATATCTAGTGAAATGGTATCTGAATACAATCCTTTCAACACAACTCAGTACCTAGCCAAGTGTCCACAAAATAGAAGCAGTAATAAAAATGATTAAGCCTTAGAACACTGCAGACAAGTATATTCATCTTCAGTAAATTATACTGAGCTATTGCACAAGTCTACTCATTTATAACTGCTGATTCTGCTTTATATCCCCACGACAAGTGACCCTTCCTTCCTTTAAGACATCAAACCCTTTCAAGATCTTTCTTATAACAGTGTTTCAAACAAGCTTTTCTCTCTAATCTTTAGATTTCTCTCTCTCCCTCCTTCACTCCCTCCCTCCTTTCTTCTCTCTCTCTGTCTCTCTCTGTCTGTCTCTCTGTCTGTCTCTCTCTGTCTCTCTCTCTTTCTGTCTCTCTGTCTCTGTCTCTTTCTCTCTCTCTGTTTCTGTCATTGTCACTTTCTGTCTTTGTGTGTGTGTGTGTGTGTGAGAGAGAGAGAGAAATAGAGAGAAAGAGAGAGAGAGAGAGAGAGAGAGAGAGAGAGAGAGAGAGAGAGAGA
>JAJPUD010001560.1:254761-293753 GCA_023553655.1 Myrmecobius fasciatus | reverse complement strand
AGAGAGAGAGAGAGAGAGAGAGAGAGAGAGAGAGAGAGAGAGAGAGAAATCTGTCCCTGTGTGGCTTCCTGATCTCAAATTAAAATGAGCTAATCATTAACAACTTAGTTTATGTCCTATTCAAATAAACAAGCTAAATTCTGAAACCTTAGTGTAAATCTAGTTACATATTTTTAATCACAGCAAAGGGAAAAGAGCAGAGTGCATTCTGAGAGGTCTGTTATTCTGTTCATTTAGCAAAGGAAGGCATTAAAGTAGGAAAACCACAAGTCAGAAAATCTAACACCAATACAATACAATAGCCTAATTGTGAAACCTCAACAGCAATGGTGAGGATTTGGACAAAATTAATAGACAAATCTCTTTTCTGTGTGACTGTCTTTGTATCTGACTTTGTATGTATAAATAGAAAAGATGATTTTATAATTACATTGTCTCAATAAATACCAAAAAATGGCCTGGATGCCTCACTTTGATACTCTAATGAGAGTATCATCTCCTTGGAGCTTTTTATAGCTGCTTTCTAATCATATGATGAAGAAGTGATGTCAACAGCTTGAGTCTTTATCCTCTTGAACCAATTCAATTTTGAGATCTTGGGGGGTGGAGTCTCAACCCCTTTTAGGGAAAAACTGCACTAACTTGCATGGGGGGGAGGGGTTAGGATATCGTTTCTACCATGGAAGGAAAGAATTACAAGAGGAGACTACATAACTATGGTATATATTATATATAATATAATTACATATAACATTACATATTATATGTGATAGCATATATGGTCTGGATTTTGAAGTACAAAAAGGTTATTGAATAATGATAATAGATGGGCATCTAAAGAATAGCATGGGGCATAAAGTAAATTAACAATTTCTTCTGCTTCTATTAATTTGGGAGCAGGCTGTGAGAGAATGAGAAAGATCATTAACTTAGACCTAGAAGTAATCTTAGAGATAATTTGGTGCTCATTTTATGAATGAAGAAATTATGGTCAACCAATGGCAAGAGATTTCCCCAAATGTCCCAGAGGTAGGAAGTTGAGTATTTGAACACAGGTTCTCTGACTTCAAATTCAGCCAGCACTTTCTACTATATTATACGTCCTCTTTAATCAGTCAACCAGCCTTAGATTTATTAAGTATCTACTATGTCCCAGGCATTATGCTAAGTGTAAGGGATTCAAAGAAAGGCAAAAAACACAGTCTGTTCTCAAAGAGCTCACAGTCTAATAAAAGGAGATAACATGTAAACAATCATGTACAAGCAAGAAATATGCAGAATAAATAGGAGATAATTTTAGTGGAAAGCCATTAAGATTGAAGACCATGAAAGGTTTTCTGCATAAGATGGGACATTATCTGTGATTTGAAAGAAACTAGGGAAACCAGGAGGTCAGGTGAGGAGACAGAAAATTCCAGGTGTGGAGGACAGCCAATATATGCCTGAATGTGGGACAAGAAGTATTTTCTTTGAAAAACAGCAAGAAAGTCAGTGTCACTGGATTGTAGAATATATGGAAAAGTATAAGAAATGTAAAGTTTAAAAAGATAGTAATAATTGGAAGGGGTCAATTTGAAAGGCAAAAAGAGGATTTTATATTTGATCCTAGAGGTAATAGTGAGTCAATGATTGATGTGGGAGTGGGGAGGAAAGTAACCTGGTAAGACTTGTGCTTTAGAAAGATCACTTTGACAGCTAGAGTTGGAGGTGGGGGAGAGACTTGAGGTAAGGAGACAACAGTCAGCAGGCTATTATAGCAGTCCAAGTGGAGGGGAAGAAGGAATATACCATGGTAGTGAGTATAAGAAAAGAGAAAGGGTTTATATGAGAGATATTATGGAAGTAGAATTGACAGGACTTGGAAACTAATTGACATTGAGTAGAGTAACAAAAAGTGAATTATTAAAGATGGCACCTACCTTTTGAGCCTGTGTGTCTGTTAGTATGGTGACACTCTTGATAGTGATGGAAGAGTTAGGAAGGGAAGATAATTTTTGGAAGGAAAATAAATTCAGCTTTGAACATGTTGATTTAATAAGCCTATAAGACATTTGGTTAGAGATTCTCATAGGCAGTTGACAATGCAAAAATGGAGATTTATAGATTAAGGCTGGATAAATAGATCTGAGATGATCATCTAAACTGATAAGATCATGAGGCAATAGGGAGAAGAAGAGAGGATCCAGAGCAGTCTTGATTATACTCATACTTAGTATAGTATTTGCTATCACAGGAAAACAAGGCTTTAATTAAATTGAAGAGATAAAGGACTCTTAGAGGGAAAGTTCAGTGATTTAAAAGAATTTGACAATAAAGAAGGGATTCAAAAGGATATTGTGGAATACTGTTGTTGGTTTTTTTTTTTCTCTTTTGTTCTAGAAGAGGACCAACGCTATCATAGGAGTGATGTCTTGACTGTGAATTGGCAGCTCTGTAGAATATTCTGAATGAATTGTGAACATTGTTGTTATTCAGTCATTTTTAAGTCACATCTGGCCCTTCATGATCCTATTTGGCTTTGTTGTTTTTGTTATTTTTTGGAAAAGAGACAGGAATTTTGCCATTTCCTTCTTCAGTTCATTTTACAGATGAGGAAATTGAAGCAAACAGGATTAATTGACTTGCCCAGGGTAACATAACTAGTAAGTGTCTGAGGCCAGACTTGAACTCAAGAAGATGTCTTCCTGACTCCAGGCCCACTACTATTCACCTAGCTGCCAAAGTGTGAAAAAGACTGATCTGAAATAATCAAATGGTCCTGCTACAAAGGAACCTAAATTTGGATATATATACATATGTATGTATGTATATATATATATGTATATATGTATATACATATATATATATATATATATAATTTAGATATAACATACATACATTAATATTGACTACTCTGGACCTTTCTACCTCAAAGCCAGGTAAGTTATATTTTGCTTCTTCCCCAAGTGTCTTGAGTGCCTTTAAGGAGTATGGGGATATTTAGTCTTTCTACTAGTCCCCACTAATGATGTTCCTTTAACTGTAGGGGTTCTGTACCCTAGTTCCATTTAACCACTAACAATCAGATTTTCTTCTCCAAAGGGCTATTTACTCCAAAAAGTATAATTACAAATAGACAAACTTGATGCCATTATGAGAGAGGCATCTTCCTCCTTCTCCCTTATACTATTTTCATCTGGGGGATTGGGGTGGGGAGGGTTAAAATGATTAGATTCAGTCGCCTATTTCCTATTTTTAAAAAAAAAGTCTTTCTAAGTTCAAACCCTCTCCATTTCCTAATTTTCCTGATGGAAAATAACCTTTATCAGAACTAAGTTGACTTATATCCTGTCTAGAATCCTGATTCCAAGATTGCCATAGTTTAAACTACCAAGTCTGATAGGGGTCCCTGTCAGCACTTGGAACTAAGGAGCAACAACATAAAACAGAAACCAAATCTCCCAGGCTCCTTTCTCAAGAGTGGGGTAAAAAGTTGGGGTTCAGTTCATGGTACCTGGATTGTGGGTAAACTATAATGTTCAACATCAGCATACAGCAAGAAAAAAAGAACTTGTCTCAAGCTATCCAGTATTAAAGGCATACCCTTTCTGGTTATGTAGCCAATCAAAGAAGGTTATTCTTCACCCCATGTGGTAAAGAACACAGAGTGCCTCCATGCTAGATGATCTAGGGAATTTGGAACTCAAAATTTTAAAAAATCAATGTTAAAATAAATGAATGAGGGAAAGGATAAATAGATAGATAATGGTTTAAACAACAAAAGTTAATAGAGAAATTTGATCCCCAAATCACAAAGTGAATGTAGAATGTGGGTATTTTATTAGATACAGGGATTCTTACATCCAGGTAAAGGCAGCTGTGGAACTCTGTGTATCTTCAATTTCTGAAAAAATGTGTTATGTATAATGCAAAGAATACTGAGCTTTATAGTCAGAATATTCTAATGTCCCTTAAAGCATGTCATGGGCCATTTCTCGTGCTTTAACTTGAAACAATATGGATCCACTCTATCATCAACTCCTCCTCAAGAACCTTGAATTCTACCCCCCTGGAACCAACCCAAATCTTATTTCTTTTTGGGAGCCAGGACTCTACCTCACTTCCTGGCTACCAGCTCTGAAACATTCCACCACCATAGTATCTTTCAACTACTCTTCCCCTCCACTCCCATACATTCAACCAGATGGAATAGAATGCTGAATTTATAGACAAAAAGACCTGACTTTAATCTTGTCTTAGTGACTTAATAACTATGTGATCTGGGCAAGCCATTTACCCTCTCCCAACTTTGGGTTTCCTCATCCTTAAGATAGGAATAATAGTAGTATTTATCTCACAAGATTATTGTAATGATTAAATAACATGGTGACAGGAAGTGGGATTTCTTATTGGAGAACAACAAAATATCAATACAACTGAGCCAAGGTGCATGTTAAAGTGAATAATTTATAATAAGCACAGAAAGGTTGGTTGGAACCAGGTGCTGAAAGTCTTTAACATCAAAGTCAATTTACTTGATACTAAAGTTAATAAGGAGACACTAGAGTTTATTAAATAGTGGGCTCACTTAAGGATTGCCACTTTGGCAACTGAATTCCAGTAGTCTAGTTTTGGGTGGTAAAGACCTGCAGGGTGATGGCCAAGTGAATGAAGAAAAAGGAATGGATACAAGAGATATGAAGGCAGAATTAATAAGACTTGGTAACTGATTGGTTATATGGGGTCAGAGAACGTGAGAAGTCAAGGATGACTCCAAAGTTTTTAACCTCATTGATTAGAAACATAGCATTACCTCAACAGATATGGGCAAGTTGAGAAATTGAGTATCACATCAATTTAATTCTGCCTTTATATCCAGTTTTGTTCATCTAAGAATTGGCTTATCTATCTAGAAGATCCCTTCCAACACTCAAATACTACAATTCTGTGGACCCAGTTGTAAATAATTCAGTGTGAAGAATTGCCTATATCTCTGAAGACCTTTTGATAACAGAAAAAATGAAAATCTCTATTTTGCATTACAAGTGGATGAAGTAGCAGATGTAGTTAAGGATATTCATCTGATTACACTTTTTTACGTGGCTGAAAATGACAATAGAAAAAGTTTGTTGTTTTGGAAACCTATCATGGCAATGATATGCAGAAGAAATTTCAATGTAATTGATGGGTTCTAAAATGAAATGACATAAATGTGGAATGTAAAAATGACATAATGTAAAATTGTATTGGACTTTTTGCTGATGGCGCTCAATTGATGCTAAGGCTTAGTTGAAATACAGGTCTACCAAACCTACTTTTAAAAAAAAAGTGGCCTTTCATGAAATTTGGATATTCTTCATGCTTCACAGTCACTTGTCTTAAAAAGCATGAATGAGGAATCATATGCAGTCTTTCAAGTTGTTAACAAGAACAATTAACTTTATTTTAAAAAATGTATTAAAAAGCAGGCTCTTTGTAAGACTATGTTATAATATGAGGACAGAGCATAGGGCATCTCTATTACTATGGAATATCCTAGATTTTTCGTGCCAGATCACTTCTAGGAGTATTAGAGCCAAAAGAAGAAACTTCTATTTTTCTTAGTAATAATAAAAACTAAACAAAATCATTTTAAAGGAAAAAATTTCTTTCCCTGAAATGTGCTCATTTGGTGGATTTTTTAAAAAAATGCTCTAACTAAATCACTGCAAAGTAGTCATATTTATATTCTGATCCAGAAAGATAATAGCTAGCATTTATGTACTCTGTTAAGGTTTATAAAGTACTCCACATATATTATCTCATTTGATAAAAGTAACTACATTTATGAAAAAGTTAAAGCTAACAATAATGATTGTTAAAATATAATTTTTGATGTTTCCCAATTTTAAGAGATCTGCCCTAAAATGGAATAGAATAAAGACTGGATTATTAATCAGTTGACCAGTCAATAAAAGAAATTTTCATTTATTTTTTTAGAAATCTAGATATTTTAAAAAATGGATGGATAGGAAATAGATTGATTTGTCATCAACAAATATGAAGCATTTATTCTTACTATATTTGAAAAAGAATGGTAAGTCTTGTGCCATGAGGTTGAGTTTCTTTACAAAATGGCAGCTTGAACAAAGATAGGAACCCAGCTCCTACAGATCTACTTCAACCAAAAAACCTAAAAAAAAGGACCGGACTGAATAAGTCAGGAAATATGATATAAAAAGAATCCAAACAACTGACTTCATCCACTCCAGAACTTCATAAAAATCAGTCAGAAGCCGATAAGTAATAGGAAATGTTATGAAAAGTCTGTGGAAAGGCAGCATCAATACATGTGAACAAGTTGGAAAGTTCTGAAACATAACCAGAGCTGGGCCAGAGATACTTCCTTGCATCCTATATGACCATCTCCAAAGGCATCAAAAGGGTAGAGGGTAGTAGGGACTGATTGTGGAATACAAGATAGTATTTTCACCTTTTTAACTGTTTTTGCTTGCATTTTGTTTTTTCTCATTTTTTTTCCTTTTTGATCTGATTTTTCTTGTGTACCATGATAATTTTGGAAATATGTAGAGAAGAATTGCACATGTTTAATATATTGGATTACTTGTGTTCTAGGGGAGGGGATGGGAGAAAGGGAAGGAAAAAAAATTCAGAACACAAGGTTTTACAAAGAAGAATATTGAAAATTACCTATGCATTTGTTTTGAAAATAAAGAGCTCTAATCAAAAAACAAAATAAATAAATCCCTTGTAGGTCTGTCTTGTAAAACAAAAACAAAAACAAAAGGGTAGAGGGTAGTCAGAAACCCAATATGTTCCTGAAAAATGACTTGGAGTGGTTGTCTGAGAAACAAGGCCAGACTGAGACATTCCAGCCACTGAGGTCCATAGCACTCTGTCTTGAGATGCTAGACAGGGAGCAGAAGATTCAACACTTTGAACCTCAAAAGGCACAAAAACTTACTAGCGCATAGTCAACTTTCAAAGGCTGGAAGTCAGCTCAGAAACCTAGGTGATTCAGGATTGTTATTGTTTGTCCTTTGTTCTAAAAGAGGACCATGACATCAGGGAGGTGATACCATGACATGCAAGTGAGTTGGATTTAAGTGAGGAAGGGCTATACAAAGTCACCAGCATCACTTTCTCCTCCAGAGCCATCTGGGTCCAATAGACAGATCTGGGTCAGGTAACTCAGGATAAGACCAAAATTAGAGTACCACTTTGCTCAAGAGCACTGGTTCTGGCACAAAGTCTCAGTTTAGAACCCAAGGCTAACATATGAAAAAATAACAATACCAACAAAAGATACCAACTATTATAAAGAATTATTGTTCCAGAGGCATACAAAAATCCAATCTAGAATAGGAGAGTGATTTTATAACAATATCAAGCAAGGACACAAAGTGGGGGAAATGGATTTTTGACAAGGAAATATCTAGAAGAAATGAAAGAATAAAAATAAAGTAAAAAATCTAGAGGAAAGAATTGGAAGAATATAGACCTTAGAACAAAAGTGACAAACTTTACCCAAGTAACAGATTCCTTGAAAATGAGATTAGATCAATGACTCCATATGACAAGAGATAAAAAGATTAGGATTCTATCACTTATTAAAAACAATTGAATTGGAAAACAGATCAAAAGATAATATCCCCTGAAACTCTGATTTTTTTTAAAAGCCCATACATGATATTTAAAAATATCCTAAATGAAAGCTTGTATGAATCTATTAGAAACAGAATGTAAAGTTAAAGTAGAAAGAATCTACTAATTATCTATTGAAAGAAAATGCAAATTAATCAGTCCTAAGAATATGAGAGCCCAAATGCAGAACTTCAACATCAAAGAAAAAATGCTACAAGAATGCAGGAGGAAAAAAAGCAACCTATATACTAAAGGAATCCCAAGAAGGAACATTCAAGACTGTGCATATTCTACTGTAAATAAGATCTTGAAATATAATATTCCACTGAACTATCTAGCTCTTAACCAAGTGGAAATTCCCTTAAGACTCTCATAGTAAACCAAGAATAGGGACAGAATAGGGTCTTTCTTCCTTAAAAAAAATGAAGAGACCCTTGAATGGCAGGACTTTTCCCTTGAAGCTTGAAAGCAGAAGATCAAGACCTCATTTCTCCAACACTCACAAATTCTACCCAACCAGAGAGCCATAGGGCATTTGAAAAAATTTTCTCCACCAATGAAGAGAATCTTTTGCAAATGGACCTTTCAACTAAGGTTTATATTATTGAGGGAAGGCAGAGGACAAAAATATTTTTTTTAAAAAGCAGAAAATTAAAAAGAGTGTCTTTGAAAAATTCAAAAAATAAATAGATGTGAACAGAAGGAAATTCAGAAGGAAGTATGCAAAATCAGGACAACTTTAAAAGCAATATGTTGGGCTTATTATGTACTTATTAAAACACAACCTGTTTGAAACAGAGATGGACGATTTCAAATACAATCCTTTCTTGATGTTCTATTTTGTGTAAGTATAGGAATGATTGAGCAAATCAATCAAATGATCCCACCTACACCTGCAGTAAGGGATAAGATGCTATGTCCTGTTACATTTCCCAGGGGAGAACAAATCTTTATTATTCATTAATTTTACAAAAAACTCAGCTATTTCCCTATGGATGATAGGAAGTCTGTTAAGATTGATTGAGGGTCTTGGGTTATGACCCATGGGAAAGGTATAAAATCATTGACCCTCTTGGGAGTCAGAGACTCAAGTCCTGAATGCAAAGGAACAGGAACTTCTAGCTAGCCTTCTTCCCTGATGCAACCCCTAAAGGAATTAATTGCTTTCAGCCTATGGGGAAAATGTCTCAAAATTTCCTATCCCTAGTTCAGAGGAGGAGCTTGGGAACTTTGATCGATCTGGACTTTTTTCACTGATGTCTTACTACCATCTTCTATAGAGTAGTGGCTGGAAACTGTCTACACTGGAAACTAAGGACAACCTGGATGAGAAGAGGGTAGATTCCAAACTCTACAGAAAGTCCATCAGACAAGCTACTCCATAACTAATCTCAAATATACTCCAAAAGGTTTTCCAGGTGCTGTGTTATCATTTCCAATAATCTTAAGCCTACTTTCTCCTGAATTTAAGAGTCTATGTTATAAATTTTAGGAGGTAAAATTTTATGTCAACTGTAACATCTTAGCAAGCACTCCTTTCTAAAAATTAAGACTTGACTGATTAATTAATTAATAAAACATAGTCATGGCAGGAAGTACACTAGTATGGTTGTAGCACAAGAGAAAACAAAGCCCTCAGGGCTGTCCTGAGATCCCTGAGAAGATCCACTATAGTGACCAGTTTCTGAGAGCTCACATTAGTACAAGTGAGAGTTGGAATAGTCATTATAGGACTTAACCAGAGACCTCCTTAATAGGCTGATTCTTCACCTGGAAGATGGTCATCTATTTGAGAACCATGTGGCTTCTAAAATGCTGAGGATTGGTCAATATGATGTTTGCTACTCAACAACTTCAGGAGAAATGACAGGAAAAGAACAGAGGTCTGTATATAATTGATCATGGATTTGACCAAGATCTTTGATACTGTTATTCTTAAGAGATTGTG
Source organism: Myrmecobius fasciatus (assembly GCA_023553655.1). Lineage (NCBI taxonomy): Eukaryota > Metazoa > Chordata > Mammalia > Dasyuromorphia > Myrmecobiidae > Myrmecobius > Myrmecobius fasciatus. The sequence continues at coordinate 284,182 of JAJPUD010001560.1, read as the reverse complement.
GAGTATCATAGCAAAATTTGGTTGGCCAGAAAAGTCCATTAGTATTGCGTACCATTTTCATGATAGCATGCTTACATGAGCTGGATGATGGGTGCTTCTCTTGTGCTTTCCCAGTTACCAATAAAGCAAGGTAGGGCTGTGTGCTTGTTTCCATGACTTTGAGCAAAATATTTTCAGCAATATTGTCAGACACCTTCAATGAGGATGAAAATGGCATCAAAGTCAAATTCTTTAACTTGGAAAAGCTACAAGCCAAGACTAAAGTGGAAGGAGAGTTGGTGCATGAATTTTTGTTTGCAGATAATTATTCACTCAATATAGCCTCTGAGGCTGAGATGCAATAGAGTATGGATCCATTCTCTGCTGGTTGTGCTAATTTTGGCCTAACTATTAATAACAATAAAACAGATTCTTCACCAGCCAGCACCACACCATCTACACATGAAAGCATCAGTTATAGCAAATAGAGAAATTTTTACTGATGTGAATAATTTCATTTACTTTGGCAGTATACTTTCTAGGCATGTACCCATAAATTATGAGGTTGATATATGCATTTCCACAGTTAGCTCAGTTTTTAGGAGGGTCTGAAGGAAAATGTGCGAGAAAAGAGATATTAGGCTGCCTTTCTAAATAAAGGTCTACAGAGCAGTGGTGCTGACCTCATTATTCTATGCATGTGAAACCTGGACAGTATACCAATGCCATGCCAGGAAATGGATTTGCTTCCATTTAAATGGTCTTGGGAGGATTTCTGAAGATCACCTGGCAAGATAAGGTACTGTACACTGAGGATCCCTTCTCTAGTTGAACCACAAGGCATTCAAACTCTACTGAAGACAGCCCAACTCTGATTGACTAGCCATATTGTTCAAATGCCAAACTTTGCCTAAAAGTCTATTTTATGGAGAACTCACATAAGAGGGATGCTCACATGATGGTCAGAAGAAATAATAGAAGGACACTCTTGAGGTCTCTCTAAAAAACTTGAAATTGATTGTGTGGTATAGGAGACACTGACACAGGACTGTCCAGCATGGTATGCCCTCATTAGAAAAGGTGTCGGGCTCTATGAGCAAAGCAGAATTGGAGTAGATCAAAAGAAATTCAAGATATACATATTTAGAGTATCCACCCCAAGTGTTCATGTGGACTATTTGTACTCAACTCACGATAGAGCACTCCAAACTTATTGGTCTAACTAGTTAGACATGCTTCACATTGACCATGACAGTGATGTCATTTTGGCCCTTTTGGGGCAGGAAGGACAACAGCCAGAAAACATTTGTCTATGGAAGTGCTATTTCTATATGTGTTTAAGTTTAGAATTTTTAAAAATGGAAAAAAATTTTTCTTGAAGAAAGTAGATTAAAACAAGTATTTGTATCTGAAAATATGATTATATGCTTTCTCTGTGAATGAAAGGTTCTTTGATGATAAAAATAAAATGAAATGATGGAAATTTTACTATCATTTGTAATGTCTTTTTTGCATGAAATGGAGTTTTCCGCTTTAATTGTTACAAAAACAAAATACCAATCTTGATTAGTGGTTGAAAAAGAATAATAAATAGCAATATCATCAGTGTCATCACATTTTGAGAAATGTTGAGATGAAAAACAATCCTATCTCTCATGTGAATAATGTTATTATTGTTATTATTTTGATAAGTTATAAATATGAATCCTATCAATAAGTAAAATTCTGTATTACAATGTTGTTATATTTAAGAATTGTTTATTATACAATTTAAAATAATTTTTTACTTTTGAATAAAACAAGAGCTAAAATTGCTTGCATAGGTTGTTTTCTGAAAAGTGAAAAAAGATGCACTTTTACACAGAATTTAGAAATTATTGGTGTAATCTCCAACTTCATTAACTTCTTTGTTTCCCATGTCCTACATCTTCACAGCTTAGACACACAGGGGATGCTCATGTATCATCACTCAGAACCCATGTTATTTCCATGATCATAGGATCATGGATTTAAAGCTACAAGTGACCTTTGAGGAAATAAAGAAAGCTAGGATTTAATAGTGGGAGCATTATGTGTCATACCTCTGGTCCCATACCAATTTTAAGCCCTGGAATTCTTTTTTCTGATCACAACCTTCTATTTTTCCAGGTCCCTCTATACCTGATTCCTCCTAAACTTACCTTTCATGTGTACCACAAGTATTGGTCCCTTCACCCCACCCTGTTTTCCTAGTCTGTTATCTTTATTCTAGTCTAAATTTCCTTGCTTTAAATTCTTGGTTATCATTGATCAGTTCAATTTCATATTATCTTCTACTTTGCCCTCTTGTCTTATTGGCACTCATGCCTTGCCAAATCCAATATTGGGTTATCTCCCTCATTTATTGTCATGTTGCTGAAGGCTACTATGAAACTTATATAGCTGTATTAATTATAAATTTATATCATCTAATCTCAACTGGGTCCTCACTACTGCACAGCAATCTTTATATTCATCCCTGATGGAGGGTCACACTCCCTACTGAGGCTATTTCAAGTCTCTCTCTCTTTATCCTTCCCAAATTATGATTTTCTATGATTTTCTCCAATGACATGCCAGTCACTATAGTGGATCTATAAAAAAAGGCAAAAGACTACCCTGCTCCCAGAGAGCTCATGGTCCAAAAGTTCTGTATAACTCTGTACAGACTCTGTACAACAACTCTGTACAAACAAGATATACTCATAATGCATCAGAGTTAATCAGTATACTGGCATTAAAGGGCATTGGGAAAGCCTTCTTGAAAAAGGCAGTAATTTTGTTAAGACTTGAAGTAAGTTAAGCATGGTAGCTAGGGAGATAAAAATGAAGAGGGAGAAAGTTCCAGCCATGGGAAATAGCCAGTGAAAAATCCTAGAGTTGGGAGAAGTATCATGTGTAAAGAAGAACAAGGAGGCAGTGTCACTGAATCACACAATATAAGGAGGGTTGTTGTTAAGTCATTTCAGTTGTGCCTAACTCTTTGTGACTCATTAGGGTTTTTCTTGGCAAAGATACTAGTTTGCTATTTCCTCATTTAGCTCATTTTACAGATGAGAAACTGAGACAAATAGAGTGAAGTGACTTGTCCAGGGTCAAACAGCTAGTAAGTAAGAAACTAGTAAGAATCTGAGGCCAGATTTGAATTTAAGTCTCCTGACTCCACAGTCAGCCCTTTATGCACTGCACCAGCTAGCTCCCTAGCCGAGGAGAGGGGCATGTAAAGTGTGAGAATATTGAAAAGGTAGATCAGATTATGGAGAGCTGTATAAGCCAAATAAGGGATATTGTATTTGATCCTAGAGGTAATAGGGAATCATTGCAGTTGTGTGTGTGTGTGTGTGTGTGTGTGTGTGAGAGAGAGAGAGAGACAGAGAGAATAGTGACAGACAGAGACAGAGAGACAGAGAGAGATGAAAAAAGGGAGGGAAGAAGGGAGGGAGGGAGGGAGAAAAAATGGTCAGAACTAAGCTTTAGGAAGTTATCTTTGACAGTTCAGAGGAGGATGGACTGGAGTAGGGACCCCACTCCCACCCCAGCAGTTATTGCAATAGTCCAGGAGTGAGTTGATAAGGGTCTGCACCAAGGTGGAAGCAACGAGAGATGTTATGAAGGTAGAAATGTCAGAGCTTGGCAAAAGATTGATAAATGGGGTGAGAGAGAGAGCAAGGAGTGCAAATGCCAAATAAATGTTGCTAAGGTGCAGGTGTGATCATGTTGTTCCCCTGCTCAACAATCCTTAGTGGTTCCCTATTGGATCAATGAATGATTGCTTTAGAATGGGAAAGAGCCTTGGTGATCATCTGGTCCAACCTCTTCATTTAACAGTTGAGGAAATTGAGACCCATAGAGGTTAAGGACTTTGCCCAAAGTCAGGCAAATAGAGTTCAGATTTGTACCACAATCTTCTTCTTCCATCTATAGGGCTTTTCCCACTATTTCAGGCTGCTTCATTTCTAGGATAGAGGATTACTTCTTGGATAAAATACAAGGTTACTGGCCTGGCATTTAATGCCCTCCATAATCTGGGTCCTAGCTTATCTTTCCAGACTTGCTTCTTTTGACTCCCTTTCATGAATTCATATTTTGAGTTCTTCATCTGCTGATGCCAGGTTTCAATCCCATAAAACAATGTGTCCTTCCCAGGATAAGTCCATCACTTTGAATTTTACCACCATACTGCTCACTCAGCCTTGATTGACACATCCTCCCTCATCCTCATCTCCCCTCTGAATAAAGAGTAGGAAAGCAAAATATCAAACTCCTCCCAATGCCTTCCTTTAAGGTGGGCAGAAAGTGGACTTGGCTGTTTCCACTTTGTATTTACTGATTTCAACTCCACATCCACAAGACACCTACAAGCTGGATATCCTCTGCCCCCTCCCCCTGCTTTCTTTCTTTTATATGTTGTCTCCTTTTCTTTCTTCCTCCCTCCCCTTCTCCCTTCTAGATTGCAAACTCCTCAAGGTCAAAGACTGTCTTTCTTTTTTTTTTTTAATTGTATCCCTAGTGCTTAGCCCAGTGTCTGACCATAGTTGGTGCTTAAACAATGTTTATTGGATTGGATTACATTGTAGTCAAACCATCCTTCTAGCTATTACCTCAAACATTCAGTGGCTACCTCTGCCCTTTGTGCATGCAATCCCTTATACTAGAAATGCATTTCTGGGGCAGCTAGATGATGCAGTGGACAGAGAACCAGCCCTGAAGTCAGGAGGACCTGAGTTCAAATCTGGTCTCAGATTCCCTAGCTGTGTGACCCTGGGCAAGTCACTTAACCTCAATTGCCTCAGCAAAAAAAAAAAAAAAAAAAAAGAAATGCATTTCCTCCTCACTTCTTGGAATCTCTTCCTTCAAGGCTCATCTTAAGTGCTATTCTTCCTTGAAGTCTTTCTGAATTGCCTCTACCTCTGGTTTTTAGTGCTTTCTCTCTCTCCTCAGATTACCTAGTATTTACTTATCTATTTGGAAGTATTTTACTTATCTTTCTTCTCCCTCTAGAAGAATTTTAGCTTCTTGAGGGTGCAGAGGATTTCATCTTTGTTTTATGTCTCATGTCTTATGTCTACAACAGCGTCTAGAACACAATAAGCACTTAGTAATCAATTGTTGAATTGAATTGAAGACTGTCCGACAGTGGATCAACTGAAGTGAAATATGAGCTACCGTAGAAATTAAAATTAATATATAACTAATTTCTCCACTATCCTGATGCCTTATCCTGACATTATGGCAAAGGTTTCATAAGTGGAATGCAAATCCTTTAAATCCAATGGACTAAGCTGAAAAGACTTGGAGGATAGAAACTCATATCATCAAGTACAAATTTGTGGTCCAAGTTTTAGATTAGCTAAGGGCACAGGGGACCATCACCAGAAAGCTGTCTACTGGAGAATCATCATCATTCAAAGAATTGTAATAAATCAACAATAAGCCATTAAGCATCCACTATGTGCCAGGCATCCAAGAGTTTTTTGTTTTGTTTTGTTGCTGAGGCAATTGGGGTTAAGTGATTTGCCCAGGGTCACACAGCTAAGAAGTTTTAAGTGTCTAAGGTCACATTTGAATTCAGGTCCTCCTGACTTCAGGGCTGGTGCTCTATCCACTGTGCCATTTAGCTGCCCCATCCAAGAGTTTTACCAAGCTTTATTTCTTTTAACCTTCAAACAGCCTTAGGAGGTAAATGTTATTAATATTATTATGGAGGAAAGATAGAGGTTAAGTGACTTGCCCAGAGTCACATAGCAAATAAGTGTATTAGGTTATGTTTGAACTCAGGTCTTCTTGATTCCTAGTCCAGAATTCCATGTACCATGGAATTCTTGCCTTCTATTCTCGACAAGAATCATGATATCAGGGAAGTGAAAAAGCCAAATGAATTTAAGTGAGGGGGTGGGAAGGCTCAAAGAAAGGCAAAATACAGTCCCTGTTCTCATGCTGCTTCATCTAATAACATTTTAATTAATGAGTGGAAGGTTTGTTGTCATTAGGGGATGGGGGTAGTATTTCCACCAAGGAACAAATGGCTCTTTAAGATGTATTCAAGACCACAGTGCTAATTAAAATTACTTAGAGTTCCTGTAGCTCCAAGAATTAAGACTCTGCCTTTCAATCTATTCACTTCTCAAAATTTCAGATTTCTCTTGTCCTTTCTTTTCCTGCCTCCTCACAGTGGGTGGTAGGATCTTCTCAACTTTGCCTCTCCACCTGGAAATAGTCTCCTTGCATCTAAGTGCCTAATATACTTCCTGACTTTACAAATTCCATCTTAAGACCCATTGCCTGGCCTATGACTCCCGACCTTGTCTATAATAAACCAGTCCAACCCTCTCTCTGAACTGCCCAGATTCCCCTGTGCTTAATCATTCTCTCTGAGACTGGGCTATTGTATTCTCTTGCAGCCTTCTTTCATGCCCTACCACAGCTATAGATGCCACCTGTGATATATTGCAGCCTTCATCATTTATTTATATTTGCATAGATTGGAATCATCTATGATATACCTCTGGCACTTTTAAATAAACCATATTTTACTAAAATAAGCTGCATTTTTAACCTTTGAAATGAGTTTCTATTTAATGTAGTCTCTAATCTACTTTTATTTCTAAAGGGTTTATAACCAAGGCATTAAAAGAGACTATTATTCAGAATTTTTGTTGTATATACATCAAAAGGTAAATATCTTATTTCCCATTACCTGAAAGATGGTTACTGTCTTTAATAACAGTAACTTTGCTGATGGTATATTGAGCTAGATGGAATTATGTGCCAGATGCTTGCTTAGTTAGTAAATGGATAGGTGTTTAAAAAAAAAAAAGTTGGATGCTTGTTGTTGTGTCAATATATTATATATATATATATATCTATTTATGTTTTTAAAAGTTTGGTATATTGTTTTAATATATGTACGTGTAGTATTAATATATTGTTATGTGCATATGTGTGCACATAATGTATATATTATTAGGTGAGTTATAGGTTTATGTTTACATGTATTTAAAAGTTGGGAGTTTGTTTTTAATAAATTATACATGTATATGTATATTTTATGTTTCTATGTGGGAAGAGAGAGAAAGGAGGGAGAGAGAGAAAAAGAGAGAGAGGAAGGGAGGGAGAAAAGGAAGGAGAGAGAGAGGAAAGGAGGGAGGAAGAGAGCACAGAGACAGAGAAGGAAAGAGACAAAGAAAGAGGATGGGGGAAGGGAAACCTTAAATTAGATTTGTAAGTGAAAACAGAGGACTGAGACAATGTATGATTTTTCTACAACCAGCTGGTCTACTCATTCTCCTAATGATTTCCAAAGGGGATTCTATGGAATCGTAACCCATGTGTCAAGTGAAGACAGACAGACTGAGCTCGATCTGGGAGACTTATCGATGACATCCATCATACTCTCTGGCTCATATACCCTGCAGAGGGGCCCTCAGGAATAACTGGCTTTGGTTTATTTCTAGCTCTCATTTAGGTGACTTCAATTTCCATCCTAGCACCAAACTAACAAGGCATGGAACACAGAAGAAGCTAATTACACACAACAAAGACAAAACACACTCAATTCAACAAATATTTCTTACATGCCTACTATGTGCAAGGCAGTGGGGCTTCAAAAGCAAAAGCTAACAATGAGCTTATATTTTATTGGACAATACAATATAGAAACAGATAAATACAAGATATTTTTGAGGAAAGAGAAAACATTAATGACTGGATAGCTTCAGAAAAGACTTCACAGAAAATGTGGTACCCAAGTGGCAGTGAGAAGGTGGGGCTATATTCCAGAAGTGGGGAAACAACCTATGAAAAGACATGGAGATAGGATATGGGATGTATATATGGCTGGATAAGTGGGTGAGTGGGGGAATAACTGGCAGATCAATTTAGTTGAAAGAACATGTGAAAGGAAGAAATAAACCTAGAAAAAGAAAATGAAACCAGGTTTTGAAAGGATTTAAATTCCAGGATGAAGAGTTTGTAGTTATCATTGGCTACTTTTGAGCAGAGAACTGAGCTGGTCAGAATCATGCTTGAAAAAGATTAGATTAAGTAGCTGTCTTTGTCAGAGAAAGACTCTCTGGAAGTAGGGAGTCTGAATAGAAGCGATTACAATTCAGGTAAAAGATGATGATGAAGAGTTCAATTAGGGGAGTGGTCATGTGAACATAGAGAAAGGGACAGATAGGAGAGATGGTACTGAGTAGAATCAACTCATTCTCAGGTCTATTGAAGGTCAAGAAAACTTTGCCCCATCTTCTCTAGAGACCAATACTTACAGGTCTTATTTGGAGTTGAGGTCGCCTTAATAGGAGAAAGGACAGGATTTCCAGTGACTCCAGTAACCTTCTTTTCTGACAAGTTCCATCTTCCTTCAGGGCCTATCTTCATGGAAGAGAAAGATCCAGATTTGTGACTCACTAGTTGGTTCTCCTTCCTGCAATTCCTTGCTATGGTCCAGGAAGTCCATTACTGCCGTGTCTTTGCATCTTCAAGATTTCCTTCTTGAGAGATTCCCATCAATCCTGGGGTTGATTTTCTCAGTGGAATTTTAGGCATGGAATCCTATTTCTCTTTCCTCTGAATTCTTTGAAATCTACTCTCTCCCAAATTAGGATACATATCATTAGATTTCCTCATTTTCCCTTTTATCTAAGATGGAGCATTCTCTTTCCCCCCAACATCCCTATTATTTCTATCTTAGAAGCATGTTCCTCCTGTTGGTGTAAATCAAATCCAGAAGAGTTTAACCTTTTTGGTTCTTTTGCTTTTAGAAATTCTACCTAATAGAAATTTAGACTGATAGATCTTTTGGTTCGGCTTTGGAGTTGACTTTGGATCTGGATTCACATTGTGTCCTTTGCACCCATGTAGGCATGTAGGCAAATCATTTAAGCTCCTTGGGCCACCTCTCCTATAAAATGAGAGGGTTGCCCTAAATGGCCTCTAAGCCCCTTCCAGCTCTAAACCTATGATTTGTTGATCTTCTAATTTTCTCATCAAAATCTGTATCCTCTTGGCATCTGCTGCTTTATTTTAGGACTAGAAGAAGTCATTTCAGAGTCTGTAGCATTCTTTCCATCAGTCCTTTTTTCATTCATGTTTGACTCTTTGTGACCCCATTTTTGGATTTTCATGGCAAAGAAACTAGAGTAGTTTGCCTTTCCTTCTCCAGCTCATTTGACATACAAAGAAAATGAGAAAAATAGGGGTAAGTGATTTGCCTAGGATTACATAGCTAATAAGTGTCTGAGGTCATGTTTGAACACATGAAGATAAGTTTTCTTGAGTCCAGATCTGGCACCCTCTCCACTGTGCTACCTAACTACTCATTATTCATTTTTGTAGCATCATACACTGTGATAGGTCTCTTTAGGAATTATTACTAAATTTCATGGATTTCTTCTCTGTACTCATCTCTTTCTCTTTCCCCCTAAAGTCAACTCTGCCCCTCAACAAAATTTAGGGGAGATAATTTAATAATTTAAAAATAATAATTTAAAGATATGAATCTTTCCCCTTTGTTTGACAGATGGGTAGAAAGGCATTTCCTTTTTGGGGAAGAGTGTGTGAAAAACAGTGCTTTAAACTACTGATAAAAAAAAAGTAATTGATATGGGACTTAATTTTGTCTCATAATATTTCTATTATTGGTATTCTCATTTTTGAGCACCATATTTTACTTCTAATTCATGAATTAATTTCTAACAGATGGTATCATAACACTTAGAGCTCACTTTCTTTTGCATAGAATTCATCACAGCAACACATAATTGTGCACTATGTGACCAGAGCTAATGAAGTAGCTGGGACTTCTCCATCACCTTCCTAGGTGCTCATGGATAAATCAGCCCATAATCATTTTATCTTTTTGGAATTTGTCCAGTATCTGCAAAAGTTTATTAGCAAATACTATTACAAAGAGTTTGCTTAAAATCCAGATATTCTTGAGCTCTTTACTGTGACTTCTGATATCCATAATTATACCAAGAGAGTATGTAACTAGTTTAACATGGGTTATTTTAATAGAACCAGGATTGCTCATTTTATATTAGCCACATTTTCTTAGATTTCACATGAATCTAAAGCAAGCTTGTGTGTGTGTGTGTGTGTATGTGTGGAGAGAGAGAGATGTGTATGCAGGTATGTATATGTATATATTGTATGCAGACATATATACATATAAATATAACATTTTATATATGCATACACACAAATGTACTTTGTGTGAAATAAGCACCACATCATGAAACTTGTTATCTCCCTACCTTAAGGATGTTAAACTGTGTCAAAAATGTATAGAATAAATATTAGCTCCATATGTGTATATACATGCACACACATATATACATATATATTCATATCTGTATACACATAACTCTACATACACACACACATACACACACACACACACACACACACACACACACACACACACACGGCATGCTTTCAGATTCCAAGAATAATTCAGGCTATACCAAAATTTTTTTTAACTAGTTCTTTGAAAAGTCTCAAGGATCCTTCCTCCAGATCTATATTTGGACGCTTGCTTCTTTTTCCCTATCACTTTATTTACTCTTTAGATTCAGCTTTTGCAGTGATTGTTTTTCATTTCCTGGCTTCTTGAACTAGGTTCTTGAATTTCTTGTTATCATTATCCTTTTTTTATCAAAAGCTGAGCAAAAGGGCTATTTAAAATTCCTGCCAAATACTCTTTATTTCTTGCTTTGCAGTGGTCCTATTTTCCCCCCACTAATTTTTCTCTTTCTGAATGTATTTATTGAATCCTCCCTGATTTCCTTTAACTCCCCTAGTGAGAATTATTTCATTTTGCTTTTTTGTCTCCTTTATTTTATGTCTGCATCCCTTGATGATTAACATACTGTATTCATTCAATCTCCCTTCTTTTTCAGTTCCTATACAATTTTTTCTTTTATTCAGTTCTTTCACCAACCTGCTTTTCATTCCCCCCCTTTTTTATCTTCCTTGTATGTTTAATTTGAGGGAGAATTATTTGCCTTAGGCTTCTAGTATTATGTTTTTTAAACTCTGCTAGCCTGCTTTTTCCCCCAGCTGTAACCCATTTTACAGTAGCTATTATTTTCTTCCTTTTTACAAAGTTTGCTTTGTGAAAATGTAATGTCCTATGGTGGCTGCTTGTCATTGTAACCCTTACTTGTATCATAAATTTGATTAGGTTGGGGCTTCAAGCTCCCAAATTTCCTTTCACCTTTAGATCTATTTTCCTTGTGGTATAGTTAACACCAGCCTTGAGAAAACTATGTGTAGTAACAAATAGATATCTATGCCAGTTGGGGGTAGAATGGAGTGGCAGGAGGGTAAGCCGATGGGACTGAAACTAGAGTATACCATAAATTCAGCTCAGACCCACTCCAAGTCTGGTGCTCTGGAGCTCCAAGAAGCCACCTCCATAAGTGATTCCACACTTAAGCTCGGTGTATCTTTAATACCTCCTATAGGCTTGCATCTTGACTGGCTGTTGTTTACCCTTCATTCTTGATGAAGACCAATGACATCACAAAGGCAATATCTTGACTCGCTAGTGACACGGATTGAATTGGGAGTGAGACATAGCTGTGCAAAGTTATCAGCCTTATACTCTCCTCCAGAGTCATCCAGTGGCAATACATAGGTTAAGATGACTATCAGTGGTTCCAGATATAATGGGGGACCTTGGCCTTTGTCAAAAGCCTATTCAATAATTAAAAACTAGGTAAGAATTGAGGCAAAAAAAATGCCCTAGTTTGCTTTCATAAAAGTATCAGTCTGAGATAGGAAGATACACAGAGTTTCTGGCCACCTTTTTGTTCTACCCCCAAACCCCTGGAATAGTGCCTTCTTGGTTCAGAGTCAGTTTCACCATAAGTATAAAGTCTTGCTACTTATGGTTGGATGAATTAAGAATCCAAATAGTCTTTTTCTACTTGTAGAATCTCAGAGATAAAAAAATAGAAAATGATATGATTTAGTTCTTCCCCACCACACAACCCTTCTTAAATCCTTCCATTATCTTTCCTTCTCAGAAAAGAAAAATTCTTGGGTTTGCTTCAGACGGTGAAGATTTTTCAACAGTGTTATATTAAATAGACTTGTAATAGTCAATATACTAATTTTATACTCAGAGTTCTCCTTCAGGGTCACCTAGCAAAATTATCCAAATTATTAGATACTTAAATGCATATTTATTCTGCATTTTTGTCCCCCACTCTTAACTGGCTATGTTTATTTCCACTTCATGTAAACAGTATTTACTCTTATGATGACCATAGTGATTTCAGGTTCAAAAATAAAACCATCATTTAGAGGAACTGTTTGTATTTGCACAAAAATTTAAATTTGTATCAATGATTAGATTTTTTTTAAATAGCAGGAACAACAGAATAAAATTATATGGTAAGACAAAATAAGAACTAAGATTTATATAATTCTATTTTTGAATAATCCCCTTTTGGAGAAAGAGAGATGGAAGAGATAGCAGAAGGATTAAAATAAGAAGGATTTTTTAAAAATCAAGCCTGAAGAGGAGGGAAAAAAAACACCCCAGAACATAACATGCCTTACAGTTAATCCAGGGTCTTGTAAATAAAATCGTAGACGGTTAATAAATTATAAGAATAAAAAGACCAGAAATAATATTCTCCAGTAGGATTAGTTCATCTGCAGAGTACTGGTGCTTGTGGGAAGTGTGAAGGGGTAGAAGGGGGGAGGGAAAGAAGAAGGGGTAGAGAAGACACTAAATTACCTTTCAGCTTTTTAAATTATTTCTGCGGATCCTATTACAGTAGAGAAAGGAGAAGAGGCTGCAGAACAAATCATATGAATTCCTGTATCCAGCTGTCCACTGGTCCCTAAAAAGAGAGAGAGAAAGTGGTGAAGGCAATAAGAGATGCATTCGTGTCCCATTCATCACCGTGTCATCTTCAGATGCAGATATTGTTTAGCACTGCTATAGAGTTGGGGTTTGGTGCAAATTAACACATACTCTCTGATTCCAGACCTTTCCCTTCCCCCAATTCAGAATATCCCTGCCTTTTATCTCCTTTTATTTTCTAGAGAAGCATCCTATGATTCAGATGCTTTCTTTTTTCTTTCAAGTACCTTTTAAAATGGAAGAGGTGACTTCCTTTTGTCTTTGTCCCTGAGGTTATCCCAGGCTAATAGTATTATTTTTCAAGAGAGAAGAAAAGAATTGGATATTTTATAGAAATTTTAGTCCTAGATCACCCACTCCTCTTAAGTTTACATAAGAGGAAATAGAGGATCAGTAATGTCCTTTTTTTTTGTAATTATCCAAAGTCACACAGATTCAAAATATAATCAGATCACTCAAGAAGAAGTCTTCTACTCTTTCCATAGGTTCCATGGGAGAAATGCCTTGAAATAAACTCAAGTTCAAATTTCTGAAATGATTCCACTCAGATCTGAAGAAATCAAAATAGAATTGATTAGAATATTAACATCAGAACAATAAGTGTTTGGAATGTTAGAACTGGGTGAAGATTCAAGTCTGATATGTGTGTGGTGTTTGTTGCAAAGGATGACCAAGAATTTCAGGCAAGAACGGCATAGAAGTGAAAGCATGGATGTGACAGAGATAAAGTTATCAGGGCATCATGGGAATCCCAGACTCCAAAAATAAGATGACTTGCAAAGTAGGAGAAGGCACTGGTTGAATTATTTATATAAATAAAGTTAGGATATGCAGTGGATAGAGCACCAAGCTGGGAGTCAGGAAAACCCGAGTTTAAATCTGGCCTCACTTAACTATTTGCCTCAGTTTCCTCATCTGTAAAATGAGCTGGAAAAGGAAATGGCAAACCACTCCAGTATATTTGCCAAAAAAAAAAAAAAAAACCCAAATGGGGCCATGAAGAGTCAGGCACAATCGAAATGAATGAACAGCAACAAAAGCTAAAAATATATCTAGGTATCAGGTCCCCAATTATCTACCAGTCATGTTTTTCCATTCACACAATTAAAAATCATAATAAAGGGGCAACTAGGTGGCCCAGTGGATAGAGTACCATCCCTGAAGTCAGGAGGACCTGAGTTCAAATCTGGTCTCAGACACTTAACATTCCCTAGTTGTGTGACCCTGGGCAAGTCACTTAACCCCAATTTGCCTCAGCAAAAAGCAAAAAAAAAATCATAATAAAATTAATCATCTACTAACTAGACCCTCTTCTCTGGATTTCTACTTAGTGTTTAAAGCAAGATTTGAAGTTTTAAAGAGGTAAGACTTACACAGGAAAAAACAACAACAATAATTTTGGTTAGCTGATGAAAGCCATATTGAATGGCTGGCCCAGGTTTACAAAACTTTTACTTTCTGTTCTCCAAAGTCTAGAAAGAAAATGATTTCCCATAGAGCTGCTAAATTGCTTTAGGTGATTTCTTAATGGTATATTAGGGAGTATCTCAAAAGCACAGAAGTATAGAATAAATATTCTACATTCTGCATTAAATATTTTAAACCAAATGTGTCATGCAAATGAACATATTCCCTGATCCCTATAAGAGAATCAGGGAGAATTTTAATATTGTAAATCATTCTCACTCCTCTTCCCCACAAGACTGCCTACCCTCCCTACTGCCATTCTCTCCATATTAAAGTAACATAGATAGCTTTAAAATAGATACTTTATCTTATATTTTATCATTTCTATGCTCCAGTTCCTTTTTATACACTTTTGTTAGGTTTAATGGAAATCTGAGTTCATGGAGACTCCATATATGCTAACTTAGAGGGAGGTACTTCTACTTTAGTCCATTGACATAAAAACTAGATAACTATGAGGGATGAGAGAGGATGTGCTGATTGGACTCATAGCTTGGAGATTGTTTTGGTAGAAAGTCAGAAAAAAGTCTCAGTGATAATAATTGTCCAAGGTAGAAACTTTTAAGTGTATCTGTGAGACACCTCTCCAGTGATTTCCATACATATATTATACATTTGTTTTTGGTCTGGTCTTATGATCCCATTAGAGGAAGGAAGTTATAAAGTGAATATTCCCTCCTTGACATAGGTTAGCATAGGTTATCTGTAATTTAAACACAAAAAGAGTTGTCTGGGCCACTGAGAAGTGAAATAACTTGTTCATCTTCATACAGCTATTATGAGTCAAAGACAGGTTTTAATAGTAGAACACAGGTTCTCCTGAATTCAAGACCAGAACTCTAGCCATTCCACCATACTCTATCTTACCATGTGTGAATTTTTTTTGGAAATTGTTATTACATTGTTATAGAGAATTTCTAGTGGATAACTGCTTCTGCCTATGATTTTTTAAAGCAAAGAAACCCATCTACTTAAGTTGATGCCAAAACAGAAATCAGATAAAGTATACATATGAGACTATGCATTGTCCAGTACAATACAGAATTGTCAGGACAATACAGAATGAAGAAATCTTCCATGGGGAGTTTGTTACATAGCTCAGCCAAGAAAGATAGTGTCCCAGATCTTCCCTACGGGGAAATTCTCTGAAGTCTTTAGTGTAGTAATCTGGGGATAGAAATATGATGGAAATTGCCAGATCTCACATTGACTTCTTCCCACAGTCTTAGTACCTCTTCAGCAACCTGAGGTGAAGCTGGCATCATTCATTTTCTCTGTTGAAGTTGGAAACCAGAAGCACCCAAAGTGACTACAGAGCCCCAAAAAACCTGGAAGAAAGCCAAGAATCTGAAAAGAGTAGAGTTCTCTGTCTTGCCCTTGCAACTCTGATTTGTATAGGCTCAGGACACTGATCTCCACCAGTAAGGAGAGAGTCCCACTCCAAAGGGCTTTGGGACTTGATTTATATTCCTCCTTTGGGCTGAAACTTTTGGGGTCCCTTGCAAAGACCAGCTGGGAGAAAGTATAAAACCTATAACTTTACAGTGTAGACATGAGCATCAAGGTTTTAAACAAAGATGATTTTTCTAGCACATTAGATAACCAACTGTTGAAACTAAATTAAAGAGTAATTAAGAGTACATGTGCATTATACAAAACATCAGCTGGAAGGACAACATATATACAATGACAACACACCTAACTATATATGGGATTAACACATGTACAATCAGAGGCAACTTATTTTCTGCCCAAATTTGCTACAGAGATCCTTAGCTATGGATTCAGTCCATGGAGCAAAAACATACTGATAGCCAGTCCCAGCATGACTGTCAGCCAGCTGTAGCCCAAGATCATTGGGGTCCACCTATACCAACTACTAACTCAGGTATAGGAGCTGAGAGACCAGTCAGTGACCAGAGAATTAGGTCTATTGGAGCAGTTACTAGACTGTTACAATATTATAAGTAAACCTGTAGATGGAGTCATATATGGATACAGGTGACAATACTAGAAATGTGAAATGTACTGTGAATGTAATTGCATGTTAACAGATATACATATGAATAGCTACATGTTTGAACTTGCATATTTTTAAAATTTTTGCTGTTATGCTCTAATGGGAACATAAGACCATTTCTTGCCTAGGATCACACAGCTAGTAAATATGTGAAGTCAGATCTTCTTGACACCAGACTCTACCCACTGTACCACCTGACTGCTGGTATTCATCAGATGTATATCTTATACAGACATGAGATCTTGAACCCAATTCTTCCTGACTCCAAGATCCATTCTCCATCCACTGCCTCTTGTATCTATCAAATGACCCATGTGAAATTCTTTTAAAAGTATCACGCCAAATTAACGTTTGATATATCAGAAAATTTTGAAAATTTGACTATTCATCAATACAGTACAAAACAGACTTCATTTCAGGTGCTGGATTTTAAATGTAGAATAAAAGCTCCTTAAATAGCTTTGTATTTATACTTCCGATGGTTAGCACAGTACTTGGCACAAAGTAGACACCTAATCAATACTTGTTAATTGATTAATAGGCCCTCTTACTGGCATGTCATTCTGCATATTATTCCAAAAAAATGTTGAATCCTACATTGTTCAAAATTTTAAAAAACAGAATGGAGAAAAAAATTGTTGTAATGCAAATAATTAAGGAAGTTTTACAGATCAAACAGGTCTCTAATTGTGTTAGGCAGTAGATGGAGTTGTCAGCATAGCAGGATAGATGCGACATTGGACTTGGAGTTTGATTCCTACCTCAGAAACTTCTTAGCTGTGTGATTTCGGCTCAGTCACAGAATCTCTCCAGCCTCAGTTTCCTCATCTGTAAAATGAAGGGGCTAGACTCCAAGGCCTCTTCTAAGTCTAAAATTTTATGAGTATTTTCAGTTATGAATTCCTGACTATTTCTACCTAACTCCCTTTATCACAAATACAATTTCTAAAACCAGTAATCCACTTTTAACTTTGGTGTGAATGCAATGAATGATTCTGGATTTTCCCCGGTGACAGAAGGCACCTACTTGTTCATTGACTCCCACAAGCAAGCTCTACGCATGCCTTCTCTCCCCAGATGATATGTTGCTGTGCCTGGGTCACTCTGTGACCCTTTCCCATAAATGCAGGGACACAGGGAGCAAAACAAATATACAGGATGAGGTTAGCAGCTGCATCGGTTGTGTACACAAGCTGATGGTGATTTTTAGGGAAGAGTAGGAATGCCTATCTTTCATCTCTGGCAAAGCTCTGATCAGCCCATCTTGGGCTAGACCCACTAAGTAGCCTCTTCAAAGTAAACCACACAACACCGATGCAGTTCCTGTTAAAGACAAATTAAGAATTTAATACATAGGTTTGCTGTCAGGGCTTAAGGGTCAGAGGTCGATATAGTATATTGCAATAAGGCTATAGGTTACCCATGCCCCAATATTTTATCATAATAAACCAAATGGGGATAAAACACCCAGCAGTAGCCCATAAATCTATTAGCAGTGAACTGTCAATGTCCCATATACCAGGGTAATTTGTTAATTCAAAGCTGGGTCTCTTTTTTTTTTTTTTTCACTAGACCTTGTAAACTCCTTTCTGAAACATCAATAAGCCATCTGTTTTGACTTGTTAATCAAACGACTTTATTCAGTCCAAAGCAATTTTTTCCTAATAAAAACAGAGTATTTATCTCCATGGCTATAAAAGAGGATTGTTTTCAACTGTTCACTTATAGTTAAGAAGCACATTTAGTTTGGATTGATTTCCAATGCTTCGGTCATATCTTGTCACTTTCCATTTCTTACACACAGCATCTCAGTTTAGCTACTTAGCAGGAGAAAAACACAGCTAAATTCTGGGTGTGGTGGGGGGTTAGGGCACAAATACCATAAAAAGGTAAGAAGTTTGAGCGAGAAGAGAGGGGGAGAAAATCTAAGAGAAACTTAGATCAATATTTTTATCACCTTGATTTCCTGTCAGTTTGGAGATTTTGGTCTCCCGCCCAGTGGCAGCATCTCCATTAAGAACACTGCCTTTTCCTGGGCTGAGACTCCAGATGTTTGCACTTGAGTCAGGCATTCTCTGTTCTAAGTCACAGAGTAGCCAGTGTTTATGTAGAGTCGAAACTTTTTATCCTTCCTTATGATTCATTGTGTCAATGTAAAATATAGTCTGCCTCTCTGAGACGGGATGGTAACATGTGAAAACTTGCAAGAGTATCACAGAAAATGACCTCTTTTTCTCTAGCCGACCAAACTGAGATAAAATGAATCTTTTGGAGGCATCCGTGGGGATCCCCCTCAATGCTGTGTGAATGAGCATCTTGAGGAATCGTCACGCTCCATGTACCCTCTGTCCATGGAGCTTACTGCCAGCTGGCAAATGGAGCACAGCCTCTGACCTCTGCCCTTGAATCAGCTCATCTTGGACTGTTAGAAAAATGATGTCTGGAGAGAGATCTGGGCATTTGAGTTATTACTTGATTCTGTCCTTTTAAAAAAACAAAGAAGAAACTCCTAGGTATCATTAATGACTCGAGGCCCCCCAATGCATCAAAAAAGCCTGGTACATTCTAGGAATTCCTGTTTCCAGGGGCACGGTTGTCCTTCCCAATGCAGATGCTTGAACAAAGGGGGAAAATGTCCCTCAAACAAAAAGCATAATTAAAACATCGCCAATTTCTCCCAGACTCCTTCGGGCTCTCTTGGCTTTAGTCACCCCTAGAGAATTGCAGTGACTCTGTTTAAGTGGGGGTGCACACCAGCCATATCAGAAAGGTCAGAGATCCCCAAGCAGTCTATTTGACCCGTACTTCTGTGAATGTAAAGCAGAAAAAGCTATTTGGGCTCCCATCATGAATTTGTACTGAGTCTAAGAAAGAAAGAAAAAAAAATGAAGAAATGTGTGGAAGTCCATGGTAGCAGCAGCAGCAGTGAGTTTCTGATATAGCAGGTTTCTTCCACCATTTTCCTTCCATTGTTTTTGACATTATTCCCATAAGATTTTTCACTTGTCTTCTCCACATAAAGTGTGAACTGATTACATTAAAATCAGCTCTCCCTCAGGTATGGGATTTTGCTGAATTAAATATTAATTATTTTTGAATGAATGAAATAATACTCATAAATAATAACTCCATTTCTTGAACCTGTGGCCCTCACCCCTGTATTTGCTCTTCTTATAACATATGGTGGTTCTGGGAAGCCTTACCAAAGGAATAATCTATATCTCGTGGACTATGGTAGTGAGTTAATGCTATCTGGGTTGAGGTCATTGCTAGGGGACAAATGTGCAGGAAATAATTATCCCTTATTCTAGGAATTTCTGTTTAAAAAAAAATCCTTCAGGTGTGAGTAATAGCAACTGAAGATAGCCATTGTGTATTGTGACAGAGAAAAACAAAGAAGGACAAAGAGATAAGGAATCTGGGGCAGCTAGGTGATGTAGGGGATAGAGCACTAGCCCTGTAGTCAGGAGGACCTGAGTTCAAATCTGGTTTCAGACATTTAACATACTTCCTAACTATGTGACCCTGGGCAATTCACCTAACTCCAATTGCCTCAGCAAAAAACAAACAAACAAACAAAAAACCAAATAGAAACAAAACAAAACCAAAATGAGAGGGGGGGGAACCCTAAGAAACTCAATGTATAAGTGGGAAAATGTACCAGAGAGTTGAGGAGATAGCCACATTTTAGGTGATTTTCATAAACCAATAGAAAAGGAACTGAATAGGAGGAGAAAACTCATATCCAGTCTCAATTATAACGAATGTTTCTCTTATAGAAAATTCTATTTCTAGATACCAGAACCAGTATTCTTTTCTTCCCCTCAATATTTTATTTTTTAAAATACATGTAAAGATAGTTTATAACATTCATTTTTTTTAGTTTAGCATGGAATATTCTTTTTTTTAATTTATTTTATTTTATTTTATTTTTTAAATTATTTTTTAAATTTTATTTGCATAACATATGTGTGGGTAATTCTTCAACAATAACCCTTACATAGCTTTCTGTTACAAATTTTTCCCCCCAATTCCCCACCCCTCCCCTAGATGGCAGGATATCCACTACATGTTAATTATGTTAAAATATTGGCAAATCGAATATATGTATACATATTTCCAAACTTATCATTAAAACATTCATTTTTGTAAGATTTTGAGTTCTAAATTTCTTCTCCCTCCTTTTCTCTCCCTCCCCCTCCCTAAGACAGCAAACAATCTGATATAGATTATACATAAACAATCATTTTAAACATATTTCTATATTAGTCGTGTTATGAAAGAAAAATCAGTACAAAAGAGAAAAATCATGAGAGGGAAAAAGCAAATAACAACAAAGGTGAAAATAATATACTTCGATCTGCATTCAGTCTTCATGTTTCTCTCTCTGGATGTGGATGATATTTTCCATACCAAATCTATTGGAATTGTTTTGGATCATTGTATTGCTGAGAAGAGCTAAGCCTATTATAGTTGATCATTGTACAATGTTGCTATTGCTATGTATAATATGCTCTTGGTTCTGCTCATTTCACTCAGCATCAGTTCCTGTAAGTCTTTCCAGGCTTTTCTAAAATCAACCTGTTCATCATTTCTTATAGAACAATAATATTTCATTACATTCTAATATAACCATTCCCCAATTGATGGGCATCCACTGGATTCCCAATTTCTTGCCACTATAAAAAGATATGCTACATTTTTGCACATATGGGTCCTTTCCCCTCCTTTATTGATCTCTTTGGAATACAGATATTGTAGTAACACTGCTGGATCAAAAAATATGCACAGTTTTATAGTCCTTTGGGCATTGTTCCAAATTACTCTAGAACCAGTATTTTCTAGGCCAGAAGAGAGCTGGAACAGAGGAATTATGGGTACAATTTGGGAAAATTTTGAAAGGCAACCTATTTCTCTCTCAGGCCAAGGAAGATGGGGAGCTGAAGGACTTGAATTGTTTCTCAAAAATGGCTTCAAATTCTCTGATTGGCTATATCACAGCCTCTACTCCATTTTGGAAAATTACAGGAGAAACTAGCAACCTCAGGAACTCACTACTGCTGCTACACCCTATAGACAATCCCTTTGTTTTTCCTTCTTAGACTCCCTACACATTCACACATTCATAAATAGGATCATTAAAGAGAGAAGGTCAGTTGATGGGTAGAGTGGGAAGGGAAGCTTTTCCCCTCAGTGTAACCAGTGACTCAGGAGTCAGTCACCAGTAGGATTGGCCTGTACAACTGGAAAGTCTCTTCTTTCCTTAGACCAATGGCAGGCAGAGATTCTCTGAGGAGAGTTAAAGCGAGAGTTACTTAAAATTAGTGAATATGAAGGAGGGATGGGTAGAAATAGAGACTGAGGAAAAGAAAGATGAATAACTTTTTCTTTCTTGATTGGTCAAGCAAGTTTTCACACTCGAAAAAATGGAATATAATTGAAAGGAGCATTGCTGAGTTCATTCCATTCCTTTGGCAAAAGCCACCTTAGGAAATTGTGTTCATTTTTGAACACCTTGTTAAAGGGAAATTGGAGGAAATTCATAAGGGCATATTTACAGAGATTAAAGGGCTATGAGGGATTGATTTATGGGGAAAGATTAATAAAATTCAACATGTATAGCTTGACTAAGCAAAGACTAAATGAGAACTGGCTGTTTATAAACATTTTAAACTTTCAGGAGAAATAGGAGATGTCCAAACTTGTACTAGAGATTATATAACTAGGAGAATTAAAGCAAGGAATGAAACTTTTTTAAAAGGAATTTTAGGCTGATAATAAGGAAAATTTTGATGGAGAAAGTTGGATAGAATTATAAGACTAAAGTAAACAGTAAGATTCCCAGCTGTACTCGTCAAACTTCCCTACTTCTTCTCAGAATGCCCTTTTCTCTTCTGGGGCAACTAGGTCGAACAATAAACAGAGCACTGGGTCTGGATTCAGGAAGCCCAGAGTTTAAATCCAGCCTCATATACTTTCTAGCTGGATAGTGACTCCAGGCAAGTCACTTAACCCTTTTTGCCTCTTTGATAAAATGATCTGGAGAAGGAAATAGCAAGTCACTCTGGTATCTTTGCCAAGAAAACCCCAAATTAGGCCACAAAAACAGCTTTTCCCTTCTAGTTTTCTTACATGCCCCTATTAGCATGTAAATCACTTGAGAGTAAGAATTGCTATGTTTATTTGTATTTTTATACACAATGCCTGATATGTACCAAGCATTCAACAAATGCTTTAGCTATATATCTCTAGTACCATTAACATTTAAAACTATTTGACAAAAAAAAAAAAAAAAACACATCCAGATCTAACTATACTATTAAATAACACTTGCTGGTGAGCCAAGTGTGACTATACCATTTTGCCAATATTCACAAGGATTGTCCAATTTTGATCTGGAAGGGACCTGAGAGATAACCTAGTCCAGCACCTTGAAATCTAGAAAAGTTAAGGGACCTAAGATCATATGAATAGTAAGTGGTAGCATTAGGATTTCAATGAAGGTTCTTTAACTCCAAGACTTTCTTTCTGCAAGAAATCTTTTCCAGTTTTCCTTGTTATTATTGCCTTCTCTCTGACCTTACTTTCAATGTATCCTATTTATACCTTATTTATACATCATTATTTGCTGGTTGTCCCCCTTCCTCACTTCACTCAGTCAAAAAAAGAATTGTTAAACACCTACTATGTGTCAAATAGAGTGGCAACACTGAGGATATAAAAAAAGACAAAAATCAGTCCTAATCAATCAATGGATTAATTTCCCCATTTCCCATTGTCCTAAAGTTTTCTCCTCTACTATAATGGCTAGAGGCATTGCTTGACTGAGGGCACAACTCCTGGTGATCCACCTTCCTCTTTCCCTATCCTGTGCCTACTGTTCTGGATTTAGCTCTAGCCTGAACTCTAGTCAATGGAATTGGACTCCCCATTCCTGCATACATAGTCATATCAACCCCACCCTAGCTACTCTAGGGAAAATTCCATTTTGGGCTTTAGTCTAGGTTTTTCCCCAAAGAAGAAAACTTTTTAAGTACTCAATGTACAAACATGAATCTGGTGCTTGTTAGGTGAACTACTCTTACTTGAAAAAAGCTATGATTAGCATAGGAGAATCAAAGCATACATTACAGAATGACCGGAAAAGAATTTTTTAGCAACTCACTTATTACTACTTGCCTAGTCATCCGGGAGGTCAATATTCAAGATTCATTAGGAAATAAGTTTTTGCAAAACTGCTGATTATCCATGTGACATTGTACCTACACTGGCATAATTCAATCAATCAGCCATCTTTCCAAAGATCTTCTTTCCAATTCCAACTCCTCCCTTGGTCCCAGTCCACTTCTACTGCTGATTAGATGCTCTTTCTTTCCTTGCTGTTCAGGTAACCAAAAAGTTGAAGACATCA
Organism: Myrmecobius fasciatus; assembly: GCA_023553655.1. Taxonomy (NCBI): domain Eukaryota; kingdom Metazoa; phylum Chordata; class Mammalia; order Dasyuromorphia; family Myrmecobiidae; genus Myrmecobius; species Myrmecobius fasciatus. Next base: position 260,404 of record JAJPUD010001560.1, on the reverse strand, counting down.
GCTGTTGTCATGGGTTTTTTCTGCAAAATCTCCCAACTTTTTGGTGCTCACAAGGTCAACACTAAAGGAAGAAAACAGAAGAGTCAAGGGCAGATAAGGACCCACTTAAAAGCTGATCTGATTGATCCAAGTGGTAGCCCCCATTTTCATTATGCTAAGGAAGAGAAGAGTCATACTTCTCTAATCCTCCCTAAAGTGACCTTTTGTACCCCAGAAATCTACTGCAAAAAAGAAAAGTGAAAGAGATTCTGGAGAACAATTTGGTATTATGGAATTATGCCCAAATAACTATCAAACTATGCATAAACTTTGATCCAACAATACCTCTATCAGATCTGTATCCCAAAATGACTTAAAAAACAAACAAAAAAAAAGATAAAGGACCTAATTGTACAAAAATACTTATAGTAGCTCTTTTATGTAGTGGTGAAGAATTGGAAATTGAGGGGATGCCTATAAGTTGTAGAATGGCTGAACAAATTATTGTATATGATTTTAATGGAATAACACTATGCTATAAGAGAGAATGAGCAGGCTGATTTCAGAAAAAAACTTGAAAAATTTATATGAACTTTTGCAAAGTGAAGTGAACAGAACCAGGACAATATTATACACAATCACAGCAATATGGTATGATCATCAACTGTGAATGACTTAGCTATTCTCAGCAGTGCAATGATCCAAGATGATTCCAAAGGATTCATGATGAAAAATGCTATCCACCTCCAGAGGAAGAACTGATGCAATCTGAATGCAAATCAAAGCATACTATTTTTTTCACTTTTTTTATAGTTTTTTTCTTTTGGGTCAGTGTCTTTCATAACATCATTAATTTTATAGTATGTTTTGCATGATTGAACATGTATAACCTATATTAAATTGCTCACTGTATGTGGGACAGGTGAGGTGAGAAAGGGGGAGAAATTTGAGAACTCAATTTAAAAAAAATTAATGTTATATTTAACATGTATTGGATTACCTGCCATCTAGGGGAGGGAGTAGGGGGAAGGAGGGGATAATTTGGAACAGAAGGCTTTGCAAGGGTCAGTGTTGAAAAATTACCCATGCATATGTTTTGTAAATAAAAAGCTTTAATAAAAAACCAAAATGAATGTTAATTGTACACAGCAACAACAAGATTATGTGATGATCAACTCTGGTGGATGTGGCTCTTTTCAACAATGAGAAGATTGAGGTCTATTCCAATAGACTTGTGATGGAAAGAACCATCTGCATCCAGAGAGAGGATTATGGGGGCTGAATGTGAATCACATTATAATATTTTCATCTTTTTATTGTTTATTGCTTGCTTTTTTCCTAATTTTTTCCCTTTTGATCTGATTTTTCTTGTTCAGCATGATAAATGTGGAAATATGTATAGAAGAATTGCACATGTTTAACATATATAGGATTACTTGCTGTCTAGTGGAAAGGTGGGAGTAAGGGAGGAAGAAAAATTTGGAACACAAGATTTTGCAAGGTTGAATGTTGAAAACTATCTTTGTATGTATTTTGAAAGTAAAAAGCTATTATTAAAAAATAAAATGAAAGTCTTTAATGTAATTGGGGGAAAATAAAATATCATTCAGAAATAAAAGTTGGGACAGAACCTATTTCTTCTTTTAAAATTTCTCATGGGTCCTCAGTTCTTTCAATTCATAACCAATTAGAGGACTTTCAGAAGAGGAAGAAAGAGAGGGAAGGAAGGAAGAAGGAAGGAAGGAAGGAAAGAAGGGAAAAAGGAGGGAGAGAGAGAGAAAGGGAGAAAGAAAGGGAGGGAGAAAGGGAGGAAGGAAGGAAGGATGGAAAGGAGGCATAAAATGCCTTGGAATGCTCCAATGGGAGAAAGAACCTCTCAACAGTCGTATGTGGTCAGAACCCTTCACTCCACCTCTGCTCAGTTTCCATGTAGTCACCAGAAATAGCAATAGAACATGGTAAAAGAAGAGCATCTTATTCTGATTTTAAGATTCTACTTATTAGATCAGAACTTCTTAAAACTTTGTTCTTCATACATGCTATATTCACTTCTTTTTTCTGTTTTTTTCTCTCCCATGGTTTTTCCCTTTTGCTCTGATTTTTTCTCCCAATATGATTCATAAATCAATGTTTATTTAAAATAAATAAACTAAATGGAAGAAAAAATAATTAAAAAATAAAAGTTTGTTCTTCCCATTTGTTATTTCATGTGTCTTTGGTCCAAAGGATTTATACAACAGAGACTGCATTTAAAAGAAGAAAATAAAAAAAAAACATAAGTTCAAATTTGTGTCCTTTTAAAGTAGTAGAAGTATCTGTCAATTCAGTAAAAAAAAAATTTACTTTGGTAATTATACATGTTTGGGCAGCAGTTAAATTTTCTTTATATGTTTGATAATTATATTCCTTTTATAAGGGTGGAGTTGAAACCACCCCACCCCATGTTAGCCTGATACTTTGGCTATGGGAGAACATGTCTCAATGGATCACTCAAAGGTCTTGGACTATGTGAAAAGTCTTTGAAAGCCACTTAGTGAAGTAAAATGACCCCCCAAAAGAGATCTCTATGAAATGGTCTTTGGGTCTTACTCTGCATCCTTGGTCCCCTATAAAAGTGTTGAGTTAATTAGAATAGGAGGCTTTTCCTAGAATTGAAGTGCTGAAAAGAAATGGCTTAGATGAGAAGAGGAGTTAGTTTTGGCTAAGTCTCCTACCTTTTACCCCTCTGGCCAGAAAGGAACCTTGTAGTTTCAAAAGTCTGAAGGCTGTTGGACTTCTCATCTCTCTATTGCTGTTTTCAGATGAACTGATAGCAGTGCCTACATCATTAGAAATCAGCTCAATAGAGACCTGTTAAGAGACTATATTCTCTGATTCAGAGAAGACTTCTAGATACCAGAAGCTATAGGTGACCCCTTTGCTATATGTCCTCTTCAAGTTTGCACCCACTTTCTCCTGGACTCTGCATGTACATGAAAAAAAAAAGTATGTCAGAGACTTTTCTTTTTGTTTCTTTTTGGAGGCAATTAGGGTTAAGTGACTTGTCCAGGGTCATGCAGGTAGTAAATAAATGTCCATGATTGAATTTGAACTCAGGTCCTCCTAACTCCAGACTCTATTTGGTACTCTATTCATTGAACCATCCTGTGTCACATACTTTTGAAGAGATGTTTCCTACCAACTGTTGTAGTCCCATCTTAGTAAATAACTCTTTCTAAAAGCTAGCCAAGATGATGATGATGATAGGATTTATATAGTGCTTTAAGGAATGCAAAGCACTTTGTAAATATTATCTTTTTTAATCCTCACAATAACTCTGAAAGGTAAGTGCTATTATTATTCCCATTTTATAGATGAGGAAACTGAGGCAGTAAAAAGTAAAGGAACTTGTTCATGGTCACTCAGTATGTGCAAGACTGAATTTGAACTCAGGCCTTCATGATTTCAAGTCCAGTACTTTTTCTACTGACACCTAGAAGTGATTGAAAATTTGGGGGATTAATTTGGGGGGAAAACACATCAATGAATCACTAATGACTCCTCAAGAGTACCCCTTAAGGGAGATATGTAGCTCACTAAGTTGTGGGGACCTGATTCAGTAAGAGTAGAAGTTGGGAACTCAGAATTGGGAATATGTTGGTAACTAACAACCAGTTTGGGGGGAAGAGAGGAATGTTTGCATGGCACACTTTTTCAATTTAATCTGCATTATTAACATTTTCCTCATTGCTTTCTTAAGTCTAGACAATCAACAAAACAATATGTCAAGTCTTGATTTGTAGTTTTACTCAATTCTAAGGCATAAAAGCTCACACTGTAAATTTAAGAATTGACTCTCTTGAGTTGTTACAAGTTGGCTTTAGCATGTAATGCTTGGAGCTTACATGGGCACTTTGAAGAGTTTTTAGAGAACAGAAATAATTCAGCTATGAATATTCATTTATGGGTAGCAGTTACTTTGTAATTTAAAAATTCAATATTCATTGTATTTAAGGCTATAAGAGGTGAACAGAAATGTTTCAAAATGAGTTATTACCATTATGGAAATGGCTCAAATTTCAACAGCATTCACTTAAAAAAGCCATTGTTAAAAATATTTTCATACAGGCTTAATTTCCTACTGGTTTAATTACACAGACTGATGATTTCAGAGGACTGATGAAGCATGTTACCCACCTCTTGATAAAAGAGGTGATGACTTAGGGTGCAGAATGAGACATACATTTTCAGATTTGACCAGTATTGGAAATTATTTTGTCTGAATACACATATTTATTACAAGGTTTTTTTTTTGTTTTATTTTCAACAAGGGAATGAAAGTGAGAGAAAAGGAGGGAAAGGATAGGGTTGGAGGAAAGAAGGAAAGAGAGAGAAAGAAATTGAGAGGGAAAGAAAGAGAGAGAGAAGGAAAGAAAGAAGGAAGGAAGAAAAGATGGATGGAAGGAAGGAAGGATGGATGGAAGGAAAGAAGGAAGGGAGGGAGGGAGGAAAGGAAAAAGGGAGGGAAGGAGGGAGGAAGGGAGGGAAGGAGAAAAGGAGGGAAGAAGGGAGAAAGGGAGGAAGGGAAAAAGGGAAAGAGGGAGAGAGGGAGGGAGGAAGGGAGGGAGGGAGGAAGAGAGGGAGGGAGGAAGGAAAGGAGGAAAGGAGGAAAGAAAGAAAGAAAGAAAGAGGAAGGAAAAAGGAATGAAGAAAGGAAGAAAGGAGGAAGGAAAGAAAAAAAGATAGTCATTGAAGAATCTTTTAAAATGTAAGCTACAAGGAATCATTGACATCTGAGAAAACCTTAAAAGTTACAGGTTGAATTTATAAATATACTTAAAGGGAAAAGAAAAAGCTACATACATAATTTGTAGTTTCATGTACATCCTCTTTCTCTGTTCCTCTTTGTACTAGGGAATGGCTTGTTTTATCTGGTATTTAAATTAAGAATTTAAAAAATATATTAAAATTAATTATGTAGGTTATGATTTACACATAAGTGGTGCTTTGCCTTGGATGCTCCTCTAAGAATCCCTGAAGGATTATCCTGGGAGGGCTTTAAATATGGAACAAACAGAAGCCTGAGGAGGACAAGTGGAAATCTAAGGTTAATAAGCAATAAGGCAAATCCAGCTATTGTTTAAACTACTCCTCAGGTGTTTAATGGTTAGGGGAGGGGAGCAGAATGCAACAGATTTCCCAAAGCCACTCTTATTCAGAGCAGTGCTGGTTCAGCTGGGGGGTCCCCAGGGAGGTAGTGTGTCCCCATTAGCTGTAGCTCTTGTGCATGTTGAAAACTAATCATGTTCCAAGGATACCTCTGAGAAGTTAAAGGCCTTCTAGTTGCTACCATCAGTTGCTACCAAGGCATTTATCAAAACTAGGGTCTTAGTCCAATCCAGATTTCTGAGTCTACCAATAACTATTCCCTGTATCTTAGAACTCCTTCATTTTCTAGTTAGACCAGAGTTGTTTGAGAACTAGTCTGGATTTCTGGAGTATAGCTTCCAGATAGAATTTCTAGATCTGCCTTCTGGGACCAAGCCAAAACAAAACCAAAAATACAAAATAAAAAATTAAATCTCTCTTTTTCATGATAGCGCCCTTTAGTAGTTGAAGGAGGGAGCGAAGGAAGGAGGGAAGGAAGGAAGGAAGGAAGGAAGGAAGGAAGGAAGGAAGGAAGGA
>JAJPUD010001560.1:230300-254751 GCA_023553655.1 Myrmecobius fasciatus | reverse complement strand
GGAAGGAAGGAAGGAAGGAAGGAAGGAAGGAAGGAAGGAAGGAAGGAAGGAAGGAAGGAAGGAAGGAAGGAAGGAAGGAAGGAAGGAATCCTTCTAACTTTACTTTGAAAGTCAACTATTTGTCCTGCATGGAAGCTATATCATATACATTTCTTAAAGTAGTAATTAGCCAGTGTTCTAGCTCACAACTTGTCCAGAGTTAGCATTACATAGTACAAAATTTGCCTTGGAACTTCAAATGTCCACATCCAGAGGCAAAGCTGATGTTCTGGTGGGAATGAATTTGGAAACGTGACCATTGGCCTTTGGATGATTCTGTGTAAAATAATATCCATGTTTTCTAATCTCTGAAGTATAAAATTGTGTTGAAGAAGGAAGAAACATTTTGTATAAAGTTTATTTTGAACAAGTATTTAAATGGAATGGATATATTCTGCCTACAGAATTGTCTATTTTATTTGATATTTGTTAGGTTCTGAAAAAAAAATTTTTTTAAATAAATTGAATGGCCCTATAGTCAGTCTACTAGCACTGATGAGGTGTCTACTATATACAGCCACTGTGCTGAGCTCTGGTCAGCACAGAAAGAATATTTCATCTAAAGTTTAGATTTCAAAAATCCTATATTATTATAATTTTGTTTCTGCTATACAGTATGTTCCACAAATACAGGGTCTGGATTTTAGCTAAATGTAACATATTAGGATGCTATGTGGTACCACAATGGATCTGGGATCAGGAAAACCTGAGTTCAAATCCAGCTTTAGACACTTAACTAGTTGTGTAACCTTGGTCATGTTAATTTCTCTCTGACTCAGTAAATTGGGGACAAAAATAGCATCTGCTTTCTGGGGTTGCTGGATCAAATGAGCTAATATTAGCAAAATCCTAAAAGTGTGATATAAAGCCTACCTTGACTATAGAATCTCAACATAATAAGCTTTTTAACAAGAGATTTATTTTAATGAAAGAAAGAAAAAAGTGGGAAAAAAAGGAAGGAAGAAAGGGAAAGGGGGGATGGAGAGAGGGAGGGAAGGAAGGAAGAAGATTTGAATAACTAAATCAGAAACTCTTAAGGTCCTTCTGCCATGCTAGATGCATTCTCAAACTAGATTTAATAAGTATGATTGATAAATCAGCTCGGTACTGCCTTTAAATCTCAGCAAACTCAAAGATCATGGACATGATAAATTTTATTATTATATGGAATAATATAGAGATAGAGAATCATACCCAGTCAAATCCCATTGTTGGTTGTGTGAGCCTGGACAAGTCCCTTGACCTCTCTGTTACCCAGGCCATCCTCTAAAACTTCCTGAATTGGTGGAGGGAATTTTCTCTTTGGGAATTAACTGCACTAAATAAAATCACAGATCTGGTCCCTAAAGAAATAAATGTGACAGATAATCCATAATAAGAGAAGACTAGGTTGATGGTGTCCAGTGACCTAAAGGGTTAATACATGAATTATTTGACTCCCATCTTTGATCTTTGTTGAGATGGATAAATTCTATCTGGTGAAATCGAGGTAGTTAAAGCTCATCAATTGTAGCCTCTTCTGTCTATTAGTCCTATTCATCTGTCCAAGCAGCCATATCAACCATTACCATCCCCATTCCAGGCCAAAGGCCTCTTCAGTCCCAGGACTGACCACCCCTTTATGCCAGCTGTGTAAGATCTCTTCAGGGCATAAATCTCTTCAGTGTTGCTAATCCTTTTAACGGCCTTTATAAAGAAGGCATGTGACTGGTCGACTGATTAACAGGCCATTTTCCACTGAAAAAGAAATGTAACCACCTCAAAATGAAACCCAGCAGAGCTGGGAAAGAGGTAGTTTGGTAACCTCTGCTGATTAGAACTGAATTATTTTGTAAAGATTGTCCGCCATTAGTCTTGCCCATAACCTTTGTGCCTTCGAAAACAAGTCACTCAGGGGATTCCACCTCATTTTAAATTAATTGCCTGTTTTGAGATATAACTAAAAATCACAGGTTGGGGATATAGTGTAAGGAAACAAAACCTGTTTTCTTTTTCATAGATTTTCTGTTAGCCCATCTCCTAGGAGATGGCCAAGATTAGCTTACGTAGGACTTTTCACACCCTTTCCTGGGGGTCTCTGCTGGCCTTTAATCTGCTATTGGAGCAGCACTGCATTATGGGTCTTGCTCCATTCTGGCTCTGCTGCCCTTGGCAGAAAAGTTTCTGTTCCTTGAGATTAAAACAGAGCTGCTAATCCTAACCTATTAGAGTAGGGGTTCTTAACCTGATCTCTGTAAACTTGTTTTTGCATTATATAAAAAAAAAAAAATTGATTCACTATAATTGGATTTTTCTTATTATATATATATATATTGTATTTTATACATTTAAAAATGATATGCTGAGAAGGGGCCCATGGGCTTCACCAGATTGCCAAAGGAGTCCCCCACACCTGCAAAAAGGTTAAGAATCCCCAGGCTAAAGAAAGTTAGATTCTAAAAACTGCTGCACTATTTTAGAAAACTTTCTGAAATGAAATCCTGCCAATTTGATGGTGTTTCCTACCAGGTTGATACTGGTGATTTAAGAGTGGGAAAGAGGAAAAGACAGAGAATATGATAATGAAATTAACTCTTTTTGCACACCAGATAATATTTTGGTAAAACCAACCCTGGTCTCAGTTGTGTTTTTTTTGTTTGTTTGTTTTTTGTTTTTTGTTTTAATTTGCAAATTAAAATTCCATATTCCTTGGGCCTCAGTCTCCCCATCCCTAAAATGGGATTCTGTGTTTCCCACCTCCAGCCCAGAGAGACTCTTGGGATCAGTACCCCAATTTTGGAATCATATCTGTGTGGGCTCCCCTCTACCACCAACCAAATCTTTTTCAATCTGTGTTATATCTGATCCACCACTGAAGACATGTCATCCAAAGTTGAAATATTATCTTGATTTCCAAACTACTTTCCTTTGAATAATGCTTTATAGCATCTTAACAGCTGTTGCTTTGGGGAGCCCCACTTAAAAGAGTAGCACCTTCTCAAATCACCAGGAAAAAGGCTGGCCTGCACAAAGTTGGCTCTGGAGTAAAAATGTACATTTGTTTCTCTCTTCCAGAAGGGAAACTCAAAGTTGGGGGAGGGAAAGGGGCTTGTCTGTGAGTCTCCTTCAGAGGCAAACCTCCTATATGTCCATTTATCCATTAAGCATGCCTGGGAATTACTTTGGGCCAGAAGGGGGTGACCCTAGGCCTCTCTCAGGAGTCAGATTTTTTTTTTCCCAAGGACTCAACCTTATTGGCTCCAAAGAGAGCTTTTCATTCTCCCTTTTCCTAAAAACAGAACAGAGCCACAGGTTCGTTCACAGCCTAGCCCCCCATCTTTCCTACAAGAGTGGGCTCTCTTAGGTGGCGCTCCCACCACAGCTCTCAGAGGCCTGGCTTGTCCAGGGAATGAAGCTTGGCCCTTTTAAATCCAAACACACTGTTAATTTCCATTCCCATCTCCGCTCCCAAGAATTCTCATCTCCTTTGCCAGCAAATCATAACCCCCTCCTCCCCATCCCTGTCCAGTGCACCCTGTGGGGGGGAGGGGGCAGAGAAGACAAAGTCATTTATATAATGTGTCTCCCTGCTGAGCCCCTAATGGCCGAAGCTTTTGTTCCACATTCAGTGGCTGCCTGTGATGGGCAGGAAGCCGCAGTCCCCCTTTGTTCCATAGCCTTATTCAGCAATTTAGATCCATCATAAAAATCAAATATGCATGTTGCAATCGCCTTGCGTACAACAGCTTCAATTTTCGCCTTTCTTTAATTTGAACTCCACAGGGGAAGAAGGCAGAGCGAAGGGAGAAAGGGAGAAAGGGGGTAGCAAGAGAATCGCTTTGTGTTTTTGCTCAGCAGACTGTGAAAATAGGCAGTAATGAAAAAATATATATATTTAATCTCATAGACACATCATATTTTTTTTTAATGCCCCAGGAAACACCCTTTGGAGAAACCCAGCAAACCAAATCACCTCTGGATACCTGGGGGCTTCCCCACTGGAGAGGAAATCTTGGGGAGCTAGATGAGAGAAGAGGGCCAGGGCCAGTGAATTCAAGTACACCCATCCTCTTGAGTAGAAGAGCATTACAAAAGAATAAGGGGAAAAGAAGCCCTCTTGGGGTGGAGGAGTCAGACCACAGGAACAGGAAGCATTCTGTGAGCACTCCTAATTATGGTCAAACTGGAGTGTTTTCTGTTTAGTTGTCATTCATGAGCCCCCTTTGCCAAGAAGAAAGGATTCAGGGTAAGGAAGAGTTCAGGAGAGAAGAGAACACTTCATTTAAAGACATACTTCCTCCCCAAATAAAAAAAAAATGAACCCCATTGACAGCCAGGGGTGTTTTGTCCACTTGATTGTATGCTATATCTCAAATTTTCCCAGAACTTCAAAAGATATGTTCCCTGGGGTTCAAATAAATTTGCATCAGCAGCTTTGATATTGATTACCGGGAGAAATACAGAAACCCTTTTCCAACTCCATTATTTGAATTGTACAATGGCTTTATGGAGGGGTTCATGCCCTAATATAAACAGTATGGCCAATATTCATTTGATTTATTAAAAAAAAAAAAAGATCTGAAGAACTGTGCTTCTTTCTGCCTGGTTTCACTTATTAATATGGATTTTGAAGGTTCAAGGCAAAGTTGGCGCAAACCAGCTTGAAGACCCTTTGCCTGGATTTATAAATGGAGGTCTTCTAAGCTAATCCCAGGGAGAATTGCTGTAGACAACATTAGACAGATGCTAAACATAATGCAGAAGGGATGTGAACTGAGTGATCTTGGGGAGGATCATTCAATGCTGAAAAAGCCTTTGATTGCCTGGAATGGAGTGTCTTCTGGAGCATATACCATATGTCTAGAATGAATCTGGGATCAAAGACAATTTTACAGGTTTGATCCAGTGGTAATATGGAAATCCATCAGATTCTACTATAACTAATTAGAGATGTGCAAAGAGGGGTTCCCTTCCCCAGTGATATCAGCTTTTCCCTTCTAACTACCCACCACCCAGTTTCACTGTGAAAATCTGCAGCATTTAAAAGTGTCCAGTTTAATATATGAAATGGTTGCACGCCATCACTGCTAACCTTAGCCTATACTTTGCAGATATATATTTAGATTTACTAAGGTTTTACTTAGTTCTGTCTCACTTAAATCCAATTCATGCACAAGTCAAGACATCACCTTTGTGATATCATTGGTCCAGTTTGAGGATGAAGGACAAACAACAAGATTTAAATTGAAATCAAAGATGATCCTAGCACCTAAGAACCCTGAAAAATCATGTCTTTATCATGTAATCTAATATCAAGGGAATGTATATCTACTCCAGATTTACCAATGGTGGATAAGAGATTTAATATTTGGATTTTTTTTAAAAGAAATTTAACCTTTATTGTGCTTCATGGGAAATAGACAGCAAAACCTTACCTACTAAGAAGTACTCACAATTTTCAAAAACAAAAGTGATCTCACTTAAGGATTGTGTAAAAGTCAAGGTATTCCTTTTTTTTTTTTTGAGAAGTAGAAGAATCTGTGGAATATAAACTCCTTGTGGGCAGCCCTATTTTCATTTTTATCCTTATCTTCCCAGCCCTCAGCATAGAATGTGAAATAGAATAAGTGCTTAAAGGGTTGTTAAATTGAATTGGAGTCAAAGGATGATAGATTCTGAGTTAGAAGTGCTCTTAGTACTCATTTCACTCATCCTTCTTGTTTATAAAAGAGGAAAAATGAAGTTCAGAGATCTCCCAAGTTATGTAAATAGTGAAAGAGCCAGGCTTCAGATTCAAGCCTTTTAACTCAAAATCCAAATCTCTTTCTAGTACACCATTTCTCCTTTAAACAAAGCCTTGAGAAACAATAGAAAAAAATGAAAAAAAGAAAAAAGGAAACTCCCGTTAAACACTAAAAAAAATTCTGAAAATCAATGAAGAGAGAAAATTAAAAGAAAAAAAAACCCTATCATATCAAATAAAATTAGGAATTAGCTGGTTTTAAAAAATAGCAAAAATTAAAGGACCAATAACATGAGTGAAAATTGATAGGAATAATGCCTCAAATCTGACAAAGGATGTGAAACCCCGTTGTGTCCCCAGTCATATGAACACATCTTCATATCTCTCAGTTCCCTGTAGAGAGAGATCATGCCCTAAAACTGTCTTCTAAATCCAGGCCTGTCTGTTGGTGATATTTTAGTTTTTAAATGCTTATTTCAAATGAGGAAAAGATCCAGATAAATGCCCCTCAAATGAGAAGCAGTTTCATATGGAAAGGGAAGATATTGAGTTTATTCTATTTAGAATTAAGATAATCTGATATTTCAAATATTTGTCATTCAAGGTAGTAGTTTCTTCTTTTCCAGACCTTTTCATCTCTTTATGTGATGATTCTCAAATCCACTTTCTCTTGACCTAACTTTTCTGCTGACCTCCAGTGTAGCATCTGTTGGACATCTCAAACTGGATGTCCTATATACATCTAAAACTCAACATGTGCAAAACAGAACTTACTGTCTTTCATCCCCCAGATCTTCCAAACTTCCTTATTATTGTTAACAACACTATCCATTTATCCCCCTGGGCTTGCATCTAGATATATTCCTCAATTCCTCACTTTCTCTCAACCTCAAGATCCAACAGGTTGATAAGACTTGTTGATTTCACCTCAATAAAATCTCTCACATATAACTCTCTCTCTCCTCTCACACTGTCACCATTCTGTGTAAGCCTTTATCATTCCTCATGCCTAAACTATTGCAATAATTTGTTAGTTAAATGGTCTTGTGATGAAGAAAGTCATCTGCACCTAGAGAGAGGACAGTGGGAACTAAATGTGGACCACAACACAATAATTTAGCTTCCTTTGTTGTTTGCTTACATTTTGTTTTCTTTCTCATTTTTTTTCCTTTTTGATCTGATTTTTCTTGTGCAGCATTATACTGTGGAAATATGTGTAGAAGAATTGCACATGTTTAACATGTATTAGATTATTTACTGTCTAAAGGAGAGGGTGGGGGGAAGGGAGGGGAAAAATTAGAACATGAGGTTTTGTAATAGTACATATTGAAAATTATCTATATATATATATTGAAAATAAAAAGCTTTAATTAAAAAAAATAATTTGTTGATTAGCAGCCTTCCACAAGTTTCTCTTTATTCCAGTCTATCCTGCAATTAGCTGTCAAATTGATCCTCCCAAAGCACAAGTTGGACCATCCTTATTCAATAAACTCCAGTCATCTCTGTCACTTCCAGGATTAAATATTTTTAGGTTTAGCATTCAAAACTCTTCACAATTTGTACCACTCCTACCTTTCCTGTCTTCTTATACTTCACTCCCTCCATACTTTGCAATTCAGTGCTATTGATCTGGATGTTTCAAGAAATAGATACTCCCTGTCCCTACTCTGCATCTTCTCTGGATTTCCCCTTGTATTCTTCCTCCTTAACTTCATTTTCTGGCTTCCGTGGCTTCCTTCAAAAACTAAAATTCTATCTTTTGTAGGAAGTCTTTCTCAATCCCTCTTAATTATAGTGCTTTTCCAGTTTTGACTATTTCCATTATCCTGTCTAGACTTTGTTTGTACTTAACTATTTGCATATTGTCTCCTACCCCTCTCCCCCATTAGATTGTGAGTCCCTTGAGAGCAGGAAGTTTTACTTTGTCCCTAGCACTTAACAGTACCCAGCACATAGTAGGTGCTTAATACATGTTTATTGATGGACTAATTTCAAGACTTTGCTTTCAGATGCATTCCCCCCCCCCCAAATAAATGGTTTGGTTTGGTTCCAGACCTTTAAAACAAATTCATTTTTTAGTGGCTATTTTCCTGACCAATCTTTCTGCTCCCTCCAATTCTCTAGTTCATTTTTTTTACTTATTCCAAATGTCACTATCATCCTTACCATTTCATATGCTTTATTTTTTTTATTTTCTGCAGTTTTTCTGTTTTCTTTTTAATATTAAAATCACACTTAAGTTAGAATTTCACTATTACAATTTTTTTATTTTTGTAAATTTTTACAATTACAAATATAATCGTATTATATTTGACTATTCCAGATATCTTGCCCTGTTATGTTTCTTCCCCTCTCTTCTCAGGAAATCTGGTTTGGAGTCTTGGCTCTGTGACTTTGAGGGTAAGTCACTTTCCTTTTCTGAACCTCAGTTTCCTCCTGTGTGAAACAGGAGCAGTAACATTTACATGGCTTGTTTCCCAAGTTATTGGGGATCGGGTAGATAGTCAAAGAACTTTGTAAAGCATGAAATACTATCAAAAAATTAAGGAAGATCAAGAATGTTCTCTTTGTGTCCCTCACAAATGGAATTTCTGGCTTTTATTTCCCATTCCTTCTGCATCTTTCCTTCCAATGATCCCTCACCTTCTTTTACTTTCCTGTGAGTATCTTACAAAATAGATTTGGTTTAGCTCTCCTATTTTATATTACGGGGTATCTCCAAAGTTTTGGTGCAATTATAAGCTACTAAGCCTTAAAACCAAATGATGACTTCAAGAACATCCTCTCTTTCAGACCACACCTTCTTTCTCTTTCTAAAAATGTCCAGCTCTTCATTCCAGACATAAGAAAGATGAGCAATTAGGTTGTCACTCTCTCCAAGTACATGAAGGTTTCCTATAGAAACAATGGTCATTTGGTCTTCTATGTCTCCATCAAAGATGGAATATTTAAAGTATAAGATATATAGAATGGATGATCTATTCTTAATTTCTTTTAAAATAAAATAGGTTATTATTTGTTCTGAATGGATTTGGCATATTCTTGCCCTGCTATAAAGGAAATGGATTTTTCAGACTCCCACTAGCTCTAACAATTTCTGTTTATGTTTCCCAAAGCATTTGCTTATGTTGTGTTTGTCCAATTTATGCTATATCTACTGGTGTTTCTTAATTATAAACTCATGAGAGCAGAGATCTTGCCTTTATTTGGCACAGATGGCCCATTATATAATAGCTTGGATTTAGTATAAAGATGCCCATTTAGTAGATTTTGATATTGTGTTATGTTCAAACACAATTAAAAGGTCTCTTTAAAAATCTGAAGTTGTTAATTTGGTAGGTATTTGGCTATATAACTATGACCTTTCTGATAAATTATGTAGAAAATAATTAAATTTAGAAAAATAAAAACTTAAAGGAATGGGGAAGGGGGTGAAGTGAAGAGAGAAGTGTAGTTCAAAACAAAAACAAGAATCTATGCAAAAAAGAAAAGAGAAAGTTGAATTACTGAAAAGCCAAATTTCTTTTTAAAAAAGATTATCATCATATAACAATCAGTTAAACAATATAACTTTTAAAAATAACTACTAATAGCTATACTAAGAGTATATATTTGATGATAGTAAAAAGGGGTGGACTGATACAACCAGAGATCTGGGGAGACCCTAGGAGATCAGCTTTAAACCAGTGATCCAAGATCAGACTACTTCAAAATACAAAGCTATGAACTTCCAGGATGTGACTACATAAGGAAACAGACAAAGCCAACATACCCACAGGTGAGAAATCCCTAGCAGTTGGAGAGTAGAGGCAGATTGTGGCTATGTATGGAACTTGACACCAGTACTAAATCCAGTTCTGGCCCCAGGTCAGAAGAAGACATAAAAACAGAGCCTAGTCCCAGACAACCTTCTAGCCAGAGGCTACATGGTATCAGGTCCAGACTGCAGTATATAGCTTTTTACATCTTTTTACTCTGAAACTAGCTGAAAAGTACAAGGTGCCTGGATTTGTCATGAAGTCTTAATGTAAGGACTGAATGAATAGACATGAGTAACAAACAGAAGCCCCCTACTATAAAGAAGAATACTATGGATTATAAGAATACTATATGAAATATCAGAAGAAGAAGATAATTCCAAAATAATCACAAATAGAACTTCAGAAAAAAAGAATGGATTGACTATAAGGTCTCCCAGAATGTATGGAAGAAATGAAGAAAGAACTTAAGCAAAAGATAAAAATGACAAAGATGAAATAAGAATATTTTAAAAAGAATTAACAGCAGGGAGCAAAAAGTGAATAAGATTACTAAATAGATGACACTTTCTAAAAATTGAATGGAATAAAGAGAACTTAATTCAGTGAAGTAATAAGAAATATAAGAAAAATGTCAAAAGATTCAAGAAATTAGAAGAATAACTGATCTAGTAAACAGGACAAGGACAGGTAATTTAACACTCACTAGAATTCCCAGTGTGACTCATGACTAAGCAAAAAATTGTATGTCATATTCCAAGAGAACCAAGAAATCATAAAAGAAAACTGTCCAGAACTATTAGAACAAGGAGGCAAAATAAAGAGAAAGAATCTACTGATCAGCTTCTCAAAGAAAGTCAACTTTGAATAAATCTAGGCAAAATCCAGAGTTTCCATGTCATGGAAAAGATACGTATATAGCCTGGCAGAAAAGATCAAGTTCCAAGGAATGACACACCAAATAATACAAGACTTAGCAGTAATTATATGAAAAAAGAGAAATCTTGAAATATTATATGCCAAAAAGAAAAAGAAATAAAACTTGCAACCAAAAATAATTTATCTTGCAAAACTGAGTGTAATTCTATAAGGGGAAAAATAAATCTTTAATAGAATAGAGTATGTTGAAGTATTCCTGCTTTGTAAAGCAGAATTGGATAAAATCTTTAAGGTGTAGAAACAAAGAAAGGTAACTAATTGAACAACTTGAAGAAGTATCAAATAGTGCTCTTTTATTTGACTTAAGAGAACAAAAAAAGGGGGGAGGAAAAGGACAAGGGAAGAAGTGAGGAAGAATAAAAAGCTTATTATTGGAATTGGAATATATTAAATAAAGATAAGACAAGCATGAACCTGGGGATGGGGGAGTAGGTAAATCATCAAGGGAAGGAAGTTTGAAGCCATACAGAATTTGTATAAATATATATTAAAATCTGCAGGGTACAGGGAGCATCAAAGCCACAAAAAGATGGGGACATAAACAGGAAAAGGAAGAGTGGGGTTAAAGTGAGAATAAAATTGGGGAGAGATTAGTCACAAGCAAAACAAACTAGTGAGGACAGACTATAAGTAGAGGATTAAAACGAGAGAAATAAATAAGGTAAAGCAACTGAAATCTTGGCTGGGTAAAAAGAGGAAGTACAAATAATCTTAGTACTCCAGTTACAACTACTAACTTTTATCAACATTTTTTTTGCAAAATGATGATGTTGGGGGCTGAGAGGAAATATTATAATTTTATATGATGACAAAAACACACTTATAAATCATAAGCATAAGTGTGAATGAGATAAATCTAGAAAACAGAAGAGAGTAGAAAATGGATTAGAAAGAAGAATACAAAAATGCATTGTTTACAAGGAACATATTTGAAACATAAAGATTCAATATGGAGTTAAGATGAGGGTATAAGACAAGGGAGTAGAATGCATCTGAAAAAACAGAAGTGGCAACCATGACCTCAGATAAAACTCCTCTAAAAATAGACATGGCTAAAAGAGATAAACAGGAAACTACATTATACCTTCAAGAAACATACATCGATAATGAAATAATATAAATAGCAAAAATATATGTATGCGCTGAATAGTACAGTATATAAACATATAAAAGAAAAGTTAAGTAGACTAAAGAAAGAAATAGTTAATAAAATGATGATGGTTAGAAACTTTAATGCATATTTTTCAGAAGTAAACAAATCTAACAAAAATATAAATGAGAAAGAAGTTAAAGATTTTAATTCTATTTTATAAAAACTTAGATACGATAGAATTCTGGCAACTATTGAAATGGAATAATAAAGAGCATATATACATACATATACATACACACATATAATCTTTATTGCTACAGTTATGTACTTATTTACTTAAAATATATATACATATATATTCTTTATATATTATAGTTATTATTTATTTATTTAAAATCTTTGTATAGCACCATTACAAAAATTTACCAATTACTAATGCAACAAAAACTCATTAAATATCCAGAAAAAAGATATTAAATATTTTTCCAATCACCATACAAGAAGTATACAAGTATACAAAAAGTATAATCATTTAAATCAATTTGAAGAAAGAATTAAAACTTAGAGACCAATATAATCTTAACAAAGGTGTGGGTCAAAGAATAAATCACAGAGAACAGATCATTTAATCAAAGAAAGATATAAAAATGAGACAAAAACTTTTAGGATGCATTTAAAGTAGCTCATAGGAGAAAAATATGTATTTCTGTAAGTATGTACCCTTTTAGATTTAGCATAAAGTTAGATTTACTTCCTGGTTCTGTTTATACCGAGTCCTATAACTTGCATTATCCCTTGGAGTCCACTTGCTTCTCTTTCTCCGATTGCTCTTCCCCAACCCAATTCCAGTATTTTTTAGATAATGGAATCTTGGCTCTGAACCTCAGTTCTCACATCTGAATTCCTAGGATCCACTACTATATCTTCTTGTCAATTGACTATCTGGGCTTTTCATTATTGCCTTAAAAGAATTTTTTTTCCTTTTCTTTTGCACCTCTGAACCTTCCAGTCTTTGGGTTCATTGGCTAGATTTCTTTCTTAAGGGTTATGCCTTAAACCAAAAGCAATCTGATTCTTACTGGCCACCGATAGGTCCTAGGCCAAGCCCCATTTAGTTGGGTCCCAATTGACTCCTTAAATGTAAATAGAAATCATTTCTGCTTTGGCCAGAAACTCTGAGGGTCTTCCCCTCTCTGTTTTGTTTATTTATTTATTTAGATTTTGTGGGAAAGGATTGGGGGGATTAGGTGAAAGAGGAGATTTTTTTGCCTCAATTGTTACCTAACCTTAATTACTGAATGACAAACTGAGACCTGTTGAAAACTTTAGCTTAAAAAGACCAAGGTCTCCCATTTCATCCAGGGCCATCTTCAGTCATCTTTATCTATATTTTGTTACAGGAGCCAGATGGCTCTGGAGGGGAAAGTGAGGCAGGTGACCTTGCACAGCCCTGCCTTACTTCAATCCAATTCACTTGCATGTCACAGCATCACCTCCCTGATATCTATGGTCTTCTTGAAGAAGTTCATCCTTCATTGGACAAACAATGACAATTGTCAGTTACCTACCTTTACCCATTACCCATAAAACTATCTTGTCTCAGAATCTTAGAATATTATAGTCTAGTATATATGACATTAATTGAGCTTTAGCTATGACATGTTTAGTCCACCAAGGGCTAACCCATTTCTATATTTAGACTTTCCTGCCTCTGGCTCACAATTACCTCTCCGTCTATTCCTGCTAACCATGGTCCTATATCTCTTCTTCCTCTAGTGACTATATTCCTTGAAGAAATCATCTACAACTTTTGTCTCCACTTCTTTTCCTCTTACTCTCTTCTTATCTTCTTGTGGTTTGTCTTCCAACCTCATCATTCAACTGAAGTTACTTCCTTCAAAGTTACTAGTGATCTCTTAATTGCCAAATCTAATCTTTTCTCAATCTTTATCCCTCTTTCACTCTCTTATTCCTCTTTGCAGACTTCCAGTCTAACATACTCTACACCTTGATAATGTCTTTTCTCTAGGTTTTTAAGACTTTGATTATTCCTGGTTCTCCTATCTGTCTGATCACTCCTCAGTCTCAGTTGAGAAATTTTATCCAAATTATGCTTATTAATCATGGATATCCAAGGCCCTCTTCTCCTTTTATACTGATTTATTTGGTGATTTTATTAGGGCCATGATTTCCATTACCATCTTTAAATTGATGATGGGGCAGCAAAGTGGTACAGTACATAGAGTGCTAGCCAGGGAGTCCCAAGGACTTGAGTTCAAATCCAGCCTCAGATACTTGTTAGCTATTCAACACTGGGCAAATCACTTAATCCTATTTGCCTCAGTTTGCTCATCTATAAAATAAATTGGAGACAGAAATGGCAAACCTCTCCAGTATCTTTGCCAAGTAAACCCCAAATGGGGTCAGAAAGAATCAAACTTGACTAATTGACTTAACAACAACAGAATGCTGATGGTACCGTATCATTCACTTTCTCAGGCATATGTCATCATTGATAATTTGCTGCTGCCTACTTGTGCCTAATATGCATTCTCCATTGTCTTTTGGGTTTAAATCCTGTCTCTGATGCTTGCTATGGGTATAACCTTAGAGAGATCAATCTGAGTCCCAGTTTCTTCAACTAAAAAATTAGGAAGTTGGACCTATGAAGACATAATATGATCCTATAACAGAAAAGAGACAAACCAGAAGAGATTAAAATTATGGAAACCAAGGGAAAAAAGGGTATCTTATAGATGGAGTAGTCAACAGCATCAGAAGCCACAGAGAGAACAAGGAAGCTGAGGACTGAGAAACAATTAAGAGACCACCAATAGTCTTGGAGAGAGCTATTTCAATAAAGGGATTGTATCAGCAGCCAGGGCTGGGAAATTCACAAGTAGTGAGGAAATGAAGGTACTCATTGAACGTAGCTGATGCTTCAGGGAGTTTGACAGGGTAAAAGAAATATTAAATGGTAGTTTTAAGGGTTCGTAAGATCAAATGAAAGGAGCTTTTTTTAATGGATAGGATGTTTATAAGGGGGGAGCCTGTATATAGAAAGAGATGGAAGATTAAAGAGAATGGGGTGATTATGGGGGCACGTAAATACAAATCAAATGCTCTCTTTGCTATTTTCTCACAGGAGTTGGGGAAACCCTGGTAGGATAAAGAGAAGGGGAGTGAACGACATATGGAGAACCACATATAATTGAATTAGTTAACTAATTAAGTCTGTAAAGGGAGGCAAGTGAGGCTTGAATGGGATTCATGAATTAGAACAGGGAAGGAGAGCAGGATTAGAGGGTGCAGCAAAAATGAATAGTTTTAGGAGAAGTGAAGCAGAAGGGAAGATGGAAGAAAAAGAAATTTCAGGGCAATTTCAAGATTTAAAATTGTGAAGGTGACACCATTATTGATGATGGTGAGATCTAAGGTAAGACCAGCCCACTAAATGGTTGAAATAATAAGTCATGTTAATGACATTAATGACCTGGGGGCAGAGTGTTTGAGGGGATATTAGCTTGGATACTGACAACCCCAAGTTTTCAAACAGAAATCTGAGTGGAAAGAAAATGTCAATCAGATACTAGAATCCTTGAAAAACAAAAGAGTGACCTGGAAGATAGTAGATGACAGCAACAAAGCTCTGGTCAAGAAAATCTAGGTTCTAAATTCACCTCCTTATGTCTCCTTATGTCAGTTATTCCTTCAGTATCATAGTCATCTGAAACCTTCTCGCTACTGGAAATGTGGGGATTGTCCTTTCCCTCACTTCACAGCAACAGTCAGTGTAAAGGTAGTTTCCAGTGGGTCACTGATTAAAGTGACAATTTTCTAAAATGAATAAAATTGCTCCCCTTCCATTCAAACTTGTGACTGCTCAATGTGTCATGTGGACTGCATTGAAAGAGTGGTTTTGTATTCCTTAATGAGAGTAGGTGTTCCTTTTTATACAAAATGGACTCTTTTGCTGGAGTGCTTGAAATATAATAATAATTTTATGTCTTATATTTTTGGAATTATTAAGGATCTTTATTTCATTATGTAGTCATTTTCAATCATTGTTTCTCCATTTTTTGAAGAAGACTACTGACAGCATGGGTAATATCTTGACTTGTTTGTGAGTTGGAATTAAGTGAGACTGTTAGATTTATATGTTTGTACTGAGCTGTACTTTCTCCTGGTAGTATGGGAGCAAGACAGTTTGGCCTTGATATTGAGTTTATATGGTCATTGAGCTAATTACTACTATTGCCACTTTGTGGGCAAGGCAAAAACGTGGCCACTTGGTAACTTTTACAGACTCTTGTCTGGATTGGCTGGCCCCAGCCTTTCTCCCAGCAAGATGAGCTTTTGCATGAAAAACACCTAGATAAAAATAAATGTTTTGGCCCGTGCTTCATTAACTTGGATGACAGGCAATCCCAGTGATTTGCCTTTATTGGGGAGGTGACTTTGCTCACACTTGGCTAACCTGAAAGAATTTACCCAGCTATGCAGAGATGCATTTTTGCACTGCCATTCTCTGTTTCTTCCATTGACATTTCTAGATACTATTATTGGGCTTATGGGGGGCTTCCCTGGCATATTGTTTATCCACATACAGTTCACTAAACATGCCCTTTTGACTAATCCGATCAGCTGCTTCTTATCACCTTGCACCTGCTCTGCAATGGTGATAAAGGAAGATCCAAGAGTCTCTTGGAATGAATTTTACATGCTTTCATTGAACAGTTTCTCTCATTTAAAACTCATTTCTTTCGGGGCAAAAGAACTATTTTGCAAACTTTTTTTAGATGGAATCACTAAGAAATGAATCTAAGGCAAACATGCCATTATTGAGATGTAAATCATTTAAAATTAGCAATTGATTAATACATAATGGGATACCATTTGTACAACAATAGCACCACAAAAGGGTGTGATTAGTAATTTGCCCACAAGAGCTCTTCTTTAGACTGACTGCAAATAGCCTTGCCCCCCAAAAAGGGTGGAAGCTTCTCTCCCACTCGTTGCTCCAAAGGACTAGACATCTGTTTTCACTTCCTATACTGAAAAAAGGCTTGCTTGAAATGACATGTAATGGCCTAAGAAATAAAACAGAAATAGTTGCTGAATTAAGAGCAGAAGCCTGGACATAAGTCAGCAAAGTCATCATGGACCGTGAGTTTGATTCTTCTTGTTGAAAAGGGATGATTTCCCAGGCATAGTCTTCAAGTCATCAGCTCAGGCAGATGGTTGGCATCCTGAAAACAGGCAGCACCAAGCGGAATGTTAAGAGGGAGAAACTTCCATCTTGAACCCCAAGTT
This sequence comes from Myrmecobius fasciatus, assembly GCA_023553655.1. NCBI lineage: Eukaryota > Metazoa > Chordata > Mammalia > Dasyuromorphia > Myrmecobiidae > Myrmecobius > Myrmecobius fasciatus. The sequence goes on along the minus strand of JAJPUD010001560.1, from coordinate 237,884 downwards.
ACAATTTTCTTTGTTACTTATCATTGAGGTCTAACTGACAAAAGGGGATGAACAATGAACTAGAGAGCAGGACAGGCTGGTATGTTCCAGTTTTTCTGAAATGTAGGTCCTTCCTCCTCTACTTTTTCTTAATGATATAGACTTAGTAGTGGTACTGCTGGATCGAAGGGTATGGACAGTTTGGTTACTCTCTGGGCATAATTCCAAATTGTTATCCAGAATGGTTTGATCAGTTCACAATTTTACCAAGAATGTATTAATGCCCCAATTTTCCCACTTCCTCTCCCCCATTATCATTTTCCTTTTTTTTTTTTTTTTAATTTTTTGGTTGTTGAACCAAAAAGAATCCGGTTTCTCATGAGAATCTGAACTTAGCTGCCTCACAACTAGATCAAAGTGACTAGCATGATCATAGAGACCTTGCCTATTTCTGTTCTTCTGCTTATTTGGCCATCACATCTGCTTATACAGATATCAGTTGTTGTTCTCTGAAAATACTGACCCTAGAAGGTTCCCTTAAGCCCATTCCCACAATTGTAGGCATCCTGTTATTGCTTTAGGCTGTGAAAAATATATTTTTATTGTATAACAGCTATTGATAAAAACGGAAATTACCTAACTGCATTCTTTTTGCTCCTGTTATCACCTGCTTGCTTTGCTAGTTACAATCCTATATAAACTCTGTACCTAAGTCTCTCTGCACCAAATGCTTTGGATGAGAGTCCCCTCGGTCAGCTAGCTTATTAATAAATTCTCCATTTTATAATTAAACCAGTCTCTACTCACCTCAGTTTCCCTTGTATTACATGATCATATTAGACAATCTGGTGAATGTGAGGTCGAATCTCAATGTGTTTTTAATTTGCATTTCTCCAATCAAAAGTGATTTAGAGCACTTCGCCATATGCTTATAGATAGTTTTGATGTGAAATCCTTTTAACCATTTATCAATTGGAGAATTACTTGCATTCTTAAAGATTTAACTCAATTGTCTACATATTTGAGAAAGGAGGCCTTTATCAGAGACACTTGCTATAAAGATTGTTTCCCAGATTTCTGTTTTCCTTTTAATCTTAGTTGCATTGGTTTTGTTTGTACAAAAGCTTTTACATTCAATATAATAAAAATCATTTATTTTACATATTGTAATGTTTTCTGTTTCTTGGTCATGAACCTGTAATTCATTTAATTTTCCCTTTTAAGAATTTGGATGCTATACCACTTGGTGCATATATATTTAGTATTGATATTACTTCACAGTCTTTTAGCAAGATGCAGTTTCCTTTCTTATCTCTTTTAATTAGATCTATTTTTGCTTTTTCTTTTCTTTTGTCAGAGCAGGATTGCTCCCCCTTCTTCTTCTTCTTTTTTTTTAAACACTTCAGCTGAGCCATAATAGATTCTGCTCCAGCCCAACCCCAAGTTTTAAAAGTCAGTGTTTTTTCCCACTGCACCATGTCAAATATAGAATAGTTTAGGTCAAGATTCTTAACCTTTTTTGGGTCCTGGGTCCTTCTAATAGTCTGGTGAAGACAATGGACAACTCAGAATATTTTTAAATGTTTGAAATAAAATACATAAGATTACCAAAAAGAAATAATTTATATTGAAATATAGTTATCAAAATGTTTTTAAAAGGTTGTTTTAAGAACCTAATTACTATTTAATAATTAGTAGTAATCTTAATTACTATTTAATTACGCAGCTATCATAAGAGTATTTATTGACTCCTCCTCACCAACAACCTTTCCTTTCTTTATGTAAAACTTGGAAATGGATGCTACTTAATTCAAAGAAGACAAGTCACTTGATAGTATGCTGAAAATAAACTGTCTTAAGTGCCTGACATGGAAACTTTAACATTAGATAGTTTCTGCCCTCCCTAAGCTCAGAAGAGGAGAAATCCATCCTCCAAAAATCTAGGAAGTCAATTCATCACCCTTACTTTCCAAGTCACCCTAAGGCCATAACCATCACAGATATACACAGTTCCCTATTTTTACTGTTCTTCAGAAATAAGTTACAGAAATGGCTAGTTCCATCTATTATCCAGAGATATTTCTGGCTGGAAGGACCAGGACGCCCTACCATCTAGCCTGGTACAGAGAGAACAGGGAAAACTTCAAGATTCATTGCAATCATTCCCATTTTGTTCCTCTTCAGCATCCTATTTAACAAGGCCTTTCTTGCCAAAGGTTTGTTATTAATGATACAGGACAGAGATTTGAGCTCAGCTAGACTTCTATAGCAGTTTGCCAAAAATTTATACCTTGTTCTTTTGCCTTAGGTCAAATCAAAATATGTTCCCATTTCCAAAATGAACCTTTCCTAGTGTAATAGGCTACAATCTAAAATCCCTGCCTTCTTTCCTGGACCCAATTCTTTTCCTCCCCACCCTTTCCAACACTTGGGCTTAAACTTGAGACTTAAGGGTTGATTACTTATGCAAAATACTCTAGACCAAAGTTTCTTAAACTGTGGGTCTCAGCCCCATATGGGGTCACAAAAGTATGATAATGAGCAAATGTTTGATTTGTATATACTTATTTATATACCCATATACCTAGGGTTTCATAAAAATTTCTTGGAAGAAAAGAAGTTATGGGTGGAAAAGGTTTAAGAAGCCTGCTCTGGAACACTGGGGTCAAACTCAAAAATAATCAGGGGCCACTAATAACATAAGGCCAGAATGTCTACTTAAAAAAACTTCATTTGAAAATTATGTTTTTTTTATGTTATGAAATATTTCTGAATTTCACTTTAATCTAGTTCTGCTGCTGGGGAGTAAGGTGTACTATGTGAAGCCCAAGTTGCTCACCTCTGTTCTAAACTACCTTAAATTTCAAATTCACATTTTAGCTCCAGTAACAGCTTGGGGCTGGGAAGTCAGGAGTCACGGTGATATTGAGTTGTAGAAGCATCAGAAGTGTGAATCTTGGTTAAGGGACTGGAACTTGGCTTAAAATTGTTCAATATCCACCTGTGTTTGTTGACGTTACCCAATAATACCTAGGGAATGAGAAAAGATTGTAAAAAGGGGGATTATGCCTCAGGTGTTGAGAAGAAATGTTAGTGTATTTGCTCTTGTTATATCTTTGAAAAAATATTCCTTTATAAAATCAAATCTGATGTTAAATATTTAACTGGAACTGGGGTGATCACTAGGTCCCCAAAATAGAGGGAACACAGTTGGTGGGAGCTTAAGCCAAGAAGAGACAATCTTTTCATGCTTTAGGAGAATGGAGAGACTTTCCTTTTTGTTTGTTTGGGGGTTTGGTGATTTTCTTTTTATATCCTATGCCCCTCACAGTGCCTGGTAAATATTAGGCACTTAATATGACTGTTGATATGAATAGAATTGAATCGCCTGCCTCACATCTTGAGGAGATTGTGGGAAAAACAATGTCTAGTGTCTCTGTCTCTGCTCTCATTAACAGTCAAAAGCAGTGTGGAAAAAAGGAAACCCCTTGCAAAAAAATAAAAGATTTCTAACAAGTTTTTACTGTGACTCTCAGGAATCTTTCAGAGACAGCAAATGGTCCCAGTGGACACCAGAGTAAGACGTGTAGGACTCCAGGATTGGTCCACATGGTCTCAATTTCAGAAACTGTCTAGTCCCCAATAGTTGATGGGGTGATTATGATATAAGTAGAGCTCTTTGCGACACATTTACTTTATAGAATCTTGGAGGGGAAGGGAAGAAAAACAGAAGATAAATTTATTTATTCCTGCTTTTAAAATTTTATCTTTTACATAAAGTCTCTCAATGCTAGAGAAACTAACTTTAACATTTTGAGGGGAATGGGATTATCTTGGTCTTTAGTACTTTTCCCCAATGATCCAAGAAATGTTTTCTATATCAGAATGACTCCCTTTCTCTTCTCTATACTCCCCCCCCATAAATCATTCCTACCTGATGAGAGAATGAGCCAAAAAGAAGGAAAGGAAAGGAAAGGGAAAGGAAAGGGAAAGGGGAAAAGAAGGAAAGAAAGAAAGAAAAGAAAAAAGAAAAGAAAAGAAAAAGGCATCTCTGACTTTTGGAGGTAAATACTTTATCTATATTTTTTTTAAACATCTCTTTACTTCTGCCACCAGAGTCATCTGATAATCCAATGGTAGATCACTGGGCCTGGAGTCAGGAAGACCTGAGTTCAAATCCTGGCATAGTGTTTGGCATATAGTAGGTGCTATATAAATGCTTATTCCCTTCCCTTTCATTATTTAAGATTGAAATCTACAAAAGAAATAAAAAGTAGGAAAAAGCATTCTCTTTCAAATAAACCGTCTTTGTTAGAAGGGAATTTAGACAGTATGTTTGACAGGTAAATAGAGGTGGGGTGCTATTTCCATTTTCCTTTTATAGCCACTTCATAATATCCATTGTTCTTTAGCTCCAAAGAGTTTTACAATCTCATTTTCAGATCATCCCATATGTTTTGATGTTGGTTCCTCTGCTTTTTACTGTTGATTCAAGTGTCCAAACTGAAGCTCCCATATATTTATAAGCTCTCTTATCCATTAATAACAAAAATGTCATTAGCCAGGGTCTATTTAATACCAAAACACACATTTGTATGCGTATTATTGACTTAATGGGGAACTCAGCAAAGAACACGTGACAAAGTTTGCTATATAGTCTCCAGTAATACCCAGGATATAAAAGCAGAGGTGAAAACATATGGGTGTACAGCCCTTGATCTCATGAGCTGCATTTGGCAAGTCTCCAGTCATTCACTTCTATCTAATTAATGACATTCCTGACATATGGGGACCATATAGCATAGAATGTGTCCATACACCGCTCCCCAACCCAACTTTGTTCTCCACCTGCAGAAAATAGGGCACCTCTGCTTTTCATTTTTTTTAATGAATCCTTTTTTGAATGCAATTATATACATATATTTTTTAGTAAGGGGGAACCCGGAAGAGTTTTGTGACTGGTGAACTGGGCAATTGTCCAAATGTAGAAAGCTAACACAATCACCTGCACTCTTCAGATTGCATTGGAATTCAAGAATGGTCTGTTCCAATCACTTCAGTGTATTACAACCTTCCCTAAACAGACCACACTTATTTCCAGGTCTGGTTTGCACCTACTGGTGAGCATATTCTCCTTGCCTGAAATAAGCACCTTTTCAATCTGCCCTACTCATCTTTCAAAGTTTATATCAAGACTCACTTGTTTCATAAACCTTTCCTGAAGAAAACTGGCTCTTACTATTTCCCTCCCTGACTTTTCCTCAGGTGGGATTGATGAAATGTTAACTGTGAGGAAAAACATTGGGAAAGATATTCAAGCCCTAAATTGTGATTAGTAAACTTTTGTTATTTAAGGTAAAAATTCCTGGGATGATAATTAGTTTTAGGCTTTGATTATCAGAATGGCTTTCTAACAATTCAGATAATTAATTGTAGAAAATTGCAGGTATGGCAATCTGCAGACTACTAAGGTGGATGTCTGTGCCTGGGAAAGCTTGTGGGGATGACCTAGGACATGACCTAGATAGGATCCTTCTAACTCTATTCCCACTGTGCTATTTCCCTGCTGAAAGGGAAAATTTGTCACTTGATTATTCTTAAGCTTTGTCTTTAACAATCTGTGACTACATGATTGGGTATCAGTTGTGACTTATACATGGATTTAAACAAAGCTAAGGGAGTTTTTAAATGTTATGATATAACTATGTGTCTCTTTTTCCTTTTATAGCAAAAATCTAAAATCAAGAAGTTTTATAAGTGCAACACTAAAGCTATTAAATAATAAATTGATACTGGAACATCTTTGAGTTAATAGGATTCAAATGTAAACATCTTACAATTTTAACCTATCTTTGTGGTCAACTCACAAAGGGGGAACAATTAGACAATATAATAGGATAAAGATGACAAATGTTTTCTAATGAAATAAAATAATAAATTTTGAAAAATGTAGAATGTTTTCTCTAAGAACTACATGTACATGTGTATGATTAGCTTCCAAATTTATCTATCATGGATAGTAATATAACTGATTTCTCAAAGTAACTATTTTCTGATCTACACCATGATTTGATTTTTAAAAAAAAATGCAAATTAAATTTAATCTCCCTAACTTGATTGCAAATTCTCTGAGAGTAGAGATCAATTTTTACATACCTATTTATCTCTGTGTATAACATATACACATATATATTATTTATATTTATATATACTCATATATATTTATGTCTGTGTCTATATCCTTTATATCCATTAGGAATATCTACCTTTCCTGATAACATTCCCGGGAAACTGAGGCAAGAAGTGGTTAAGTGATTTGCCTAGAGTCACACACAGTTTTTTCTGATTACAAGACCTGGGTTCTATCCACTGTGTTACCTAGATGCCTAATGTAGACAACTGGAATCTGGCTATATTAAGATTAGCATAACAGCCAGGAACATTTTCTCTCTATCTATTAAATACAGAACCTGCTGTCAGATTTAGGCATCAACATTTCCCCACCAAAACTTCACTCTGGGTTTGAAAGCTATTAACTCATGTGCAGTCCAGGAAAAAGTAACCCAACCCAAACAAAATAGTCCCTGTGATTATTTTTCAGACTTGCTAGATTATCTGTCCCTTGGATTCCTTTAGGCCTGACACACAAACTCGTCTTGCTCCTTGGTGGTGAGAAGCATCATCATTAGCATATGAGTAATAATTTTAAAATTTAAAAGAAAACACTAGGCAGGGTATTTTATAGCTTTAAAAAATTTATACACAGCCCTTTCCCTTCATCCTCCTATTCCTGTCCTCTTGCTCCCTACCCAGTGAGAATTTTCTTAAAATAACAGATGAATAAAATCAGCACATCCAGGGACATAAGGTCTGCCAGTGTGTACAGAATTCTGTACCCAGAGTCTCTCACCTCTCCAAGGAAATAAGGTATATTTCCTCATCTTGTTTCTGGGTTAAAATTATTCATTATAATGTTGGTGTTTGTCTTTATTATTTTTTTTCCTTTATATTATTATAATCATTGCATCTATTGTTTTCCTGGATCTGTCCATTTCACTCTGCATCATTTCAAATGAATTGTTATAGGAGCAACATCTATGTGGGTCTTTGCCACTCCGCCTGGGCTAGGTTTCCTGTTTCTGGCACACAGGTTGGATTTGATTGTCCCACTAAAGCTAGGCTAATATTTCTCTTTTTGCCTTGTCACCATCAGTAGTAAGGACTTTCCCACATGTAGCATGAGGGAGGGCAAAAAGTGGAGGGGGGAGGTATTGTGTGACTGAAGGGAGGCAGAATAGACACCTCTGGTCACTTCTCCCTTCTCCAAGGGAGACTTTTAATTCCTGCCGGCGTGGAAGTAAAAAGTTGGGGCCAGATGTGGTCACTTTGCTTCTCCCCAGAAATAGGGGCTAGAATTATATCTACTTGTTCCCTTAAATATTATTAGTCTATAAGATGTGAGTTTCAGGTTCAAGCAAAGAGACAAAGATGGAGACAGAGACAGAAACAGAGAAAGAAGGAGACAGAATCAGAGACAGAGAGACAGGGAGAGAGACACAGAGAGAGAGAGAGAGAGAGAGAGAGAGAGAGAGAGAGAGAGAGAGA
>JAJPUD010001560.1:190260-230290 GCA_023553655.1 Myrmecobius fasciatus | reverse complement strand
GAGAGAGAGAGAGAGAGAGAGAGAGAGAGAGAGAGAGAGAGAGAGAGTACTCTCCAGAGGTTCCCTGAAATCTCTAGTGTGGTAAACTAGGGATAAGAACATGATGGCTCCTCTCGTGTCTTTCCAAAATCTTTTTCTTAAGCAACATAAAATGAAGTTGACATCTTTCATTTACTTTCTGGAAGCCAGAAGCATTCAAAGTTCAAAGAGACTCAAGGACTTGGGGACAACTCAAGAAGAATGATGAGACTAAATAGACTATTTCTCCTGGTCTCACCAGCTCTGCCCTGCTCTTTACACAAGCAATGAACATTGATTTTCACCAGGGAGGAGGGAGTCCTATACCAATGCACTTTGAGGCTGAAGTTATATCTTTAAAAAAAATTGAAACTATTTTTAAAGACTTAATTGGTCCAGGAGACTAAGAACTGAATTATTGACATGATCTCCTGGTGGTTTAAATACAGAATTCAGTCTCCACACCAGTAAGTCACCATGGCAAATTCAGAGGCAGGGAAACAATCAAATCAATGTTGTGTCTTTGCTGAATACAGGTAGGTCTTAATTAGTGCCAATAATGAATCCTTTCAAGAGGTTGCATGTATTCAAATTCATATTACTTGAAGTTATAATTATATAAAATATGGTAATTGGTTCCAACCTAATGGAAATATGCAGTGCAAATTCAAATAATGCCATCACTTTAGGAGTATTTATTATTTGCACTAATCAGGATCCTTTTCATGTTATAGCTAAATAAACTCTTTTGTTAACCATATTCAATCATCTCATTCGGTTTCAATCCCAAATCTGAACCACCATACCAGACTGTCATTCCTAGTTTACAAAAGAATTTTTTCCAACTTTCTCCAAATTCCTCTTTTTTATCACAGAAATATTTCATTATCTAGCTAGGTCCTGATTGGTGTGAATAATGAATTCCCCTGAAGTGGTCGCATTATTTGAATTCACACTATACATTTCCATTGGGTTGGAACCAATTACCCTATTTTACATAATTATATAAATTATCTTTAAGACTTAATCTAGAGGAATAAGCTATAATTACAACTTCAAATAGTACAAATAGAAATACATGTGGCCACTTCAGGGGATTTATCACTCCCACTAATCCCACTGGCTGCATTTGCATAGCACAATTTGTTTAGCCATTCTCTAAACCCATTTTGCTTACAGGTTTTAATGCCATAAAAATTGAGGCTATGAATATTTTGGTGTCTTTCCTTTCTGTCTTGCCTTTCTGTGTGTGTGGAGAGGGAGGATGTCTCCAATAGTAGGATCTCTGAGTCAAGGGATAAAATATCAATTCCTTGATGATAAATATTATATAAATTTTCTGACTCCATAGCCATGACACAGTGCCTGTCACATTATAGGTCAAGTCAACAAACATTTATTAAATGCTTACTCTATTCTAGGAACTATTTCAAACCCTGAGAAGCAAAAAAATAGAGATAGTACTTGCTCTCAAAGAGTTTCTAGCCTAATGGGGGAAGATAACAAATGCAAATGAGCTGAAAAGAAAGAAGAGGAGGGGCAGCTAGGTGGCACAGTGGTTAGAGCACCAGCCCTGAAGTCAGGAGGACCTGAGTTCAAATCTGGTCTCAGACACTTAACATTCCCTAGCTGTGTGACCCTGGGCAAGTCACTTAACCCCAATTGCCTCAGCAAAAAAAAAAAAAAAGAAGAAGAGGAGATGAATTTCTAATTTATGGTTTACTGTAGAGAAAATTAGAGAGTCAAGAAGCCTGGAAAGGAAAGAAGACATGGTTGACCTGGGAGCCCTTTAGAACAGAGATTCTGAGAGGAACCAGTCAAACAGAAGAATAAGCCAAAAAGGTAGAATATTTAATAAACTTTTGTATAGATCAGTGACTTTTCTATCATATTTCCAAACTGTTTTTGAGAATGGCTGGACCAATTCATAGTTCTATCTTCATTGAATGAGTGTTCCATTCTTCCTATAGTCTTTCCAATGATTAGTATTTCCATTTTTATCATTGACAATTTTTCATGATTTGGGGCAATCTTTCATATAGTTGTTGGTAATTTACATTTTTTGAAAACCATTTGTCCATATCTTTTGGACATTTATTAATTGGAGAATGTCTTCTTGGTCACTTTATATTTATATTAGTTGTCTATAAATCTTGGACAAGATTTGATCAGAGACATTTGATGCAAGGATTACATCTCCCCCTCCACTGACAATTTTCCTTCTTATCCTGGCTGCATTGATTTTGTTTCTCCAAAGCTTTCTAATGATATACAATTAAAGTTGTTCATTTTCTCTCCTTTGATCTCATCCATTCCTTGCCTGATTAAGAATAACCACCTTCCCACCTAATGAACTATAACTGATTTTTTTTTCTTGTAATTAACTTTTGGGAAAGGTGCTTGGGTATATATAAATATAGTCAGTTTAATGTGAAATTATGAGAAAATGAAGTTTAGGTATTAGTTGTGATATTCTTTATCCATGCTGTTCCCCCAATACCATAGTTAAGTGAAAATAGGCTAACAGCAGATTAAGAAGCACAAGAAAAACAATATCTACCACTTCCTAGTCCTGGAAGAAAACAAACAATAAATGTTGTTAAGGTAGAAAGCATAACAGACTTTAAACTAAATATGCAGGGATGTTCTTCTTTTAAAAAAACAAAAAACAGAAACTAAGGAATAATATTGAAATCCTGAATAAACAGCTGGTCCAAACAGATGAAAGTGTCTATAGTGAGCAACTGTACCCAGCAATATAAGTTTGAAAAGGAAGGGGAGAAGACAGGCTGTGTTGAGAGAGGGGCCATATATACCTGGATGTGCTCTATTAAAAGAGGCGCTTGATTGCTCAGTAATTGCAGAGCTAGGCTCTTGGGGAGGCCTTTGTCATCCTTCCTCGGCTGACACTAGACGATAGTGTCGCTCTGTGATAAGAAACGGAGGACCAGTGTCTCCATGGTAACTAACTGAGCTCTATATATTACACCTCATTACAAATGAGGATAGATAGTCAAAAAATAATATATTAACAGGGAGTGAAAAAAAAATATATCCTGTCTTCTATCTGGAGAGTGAATAAAATAAAATAAGTATGTGATTGCTTTGAAAGAAGGTGGATAGGTATTTTTTTTCCAGTGGTGCAGGTAAATATTTCATTTTTCAGTTCTTCTGATGGTTTTGTTCTGAACCCATCCAGCTGTAGCTTGAATGATTAATGATGAGCAGCAAAAGAACTCTAAGAAGGGGTAGTGAAAATAGAATGGAAACCAGTGGTGGAGAAGAAAGAGAACTGTCTTGCCTTGGGAATAAATAAATAAAGGATTTAGTCAATCTGTTAGTCTTGTCTGCATAGGCAGGAAAGCTGGAACCCATTAGAATGGAAATCTAGGGATGTTTACAATATAATGAGTTCTAGAAGTACCAAGCTCATGTGGAACATAAGTGCCAGGGGAAAAAAAAGAAAAAGAAAATCAGAATTTTCCTTTGCTAATTTTCTCTATATAGCTATTGATTTTACTTTAACACAACAAACTTTATTGTGTTTTTCCCATATTAAGACTGCTACATCTAAAGCATAGGCCTTTATTAGATTAAAGATATTTCTCTAGATATCAACCTGCCTTGGAAAAAATGAGTTTTAAAGAAAAAGACCAAATTAAGTTATCAGTGAGAAAATGATTATCATCAGAAATTAAAACTTTTTATTCAAGACACAATATACAAATATTTAGTTTAGGAACAAAGATTCTGAAACTTTTGGGGCTAATGTAATACCTTCATTATCTTGGCCCATCATCCTTCAAAGGATGTCCTTCAATGTATTACCCAGCAAATAATTCTTCAGGTTCCTGCTATGTGTTGTTTCCTGGTTTCTATTCCACCCCTATTATAACTTCTGCTGAAGGGATTTGGGTTAGTTTTAGTAAATGGGTAAGAAGGACTATAGAAAAGAAAAAACAAAATAGTATTATTAAAATGTCAATTAGAAAATGAAAGCAAAGGTAAAATTTTAAAATCTCTGCTGACACAAGTGAACAATGGGGAAGAAAATGGCCAAAGAATCTGGTATTGGGTTCTTCCCAGAAGATGAGTAAGAGAGGAAAGAAGGATGGATAGAAAATTCAGAAGCAAAAAGTAGAAGCAGTAACTCTGTTAAGAAATATGTGAAAGAATAAAGAAGGTCCTTTTCTTCTCTCTGGATTACTTCAGAATTACAGAGTCATGGAATCTGAAAAGTCGAAGAATCCTCAGAGATCATGCAATCCTCTCTGAAACAAATCCCCACTATAACATATCAGATATGTGGTTATCCATCTTCCCTCTTCCTCTAAGGAAGAAGAACACAGTCTTTCCAGTGGTCCATTCCATTTTGGGCAACTCTAATTGTTAGAAATTTTTTCCTAATATCAAGCCTGATTTTTTTTAGTGGTTTCTGCTCACTATTCTTGGTTCTTTTCTTTAAAGCCAGACAGAACACATCTAATTACTCCATCTAAACCATGCCTTCAACCCAAATCACTCCAGCTCTCAATGATGGGCCAACAAAAGGTCAAGTGTACTTGGTTTTTCTTTTGGCCTTATTGCTTCACATTGAACATAATTAAGAATTACTGGTGTTTTGATCAGAAATCTTTGATTTATTCCCTTTTTTTTAGACTAGGTGAAAAAGGCCATTTTGGGGCTTATTTACATTTTATCTAACCTTAATCACTGAATGGATGATTGCATTCAGGGCCATCTCCAGCCATCCTGATCTACATCTTGCCCTGGTACCCAGAAGACAAAATGAGGCTGGTGACTTTGCACAGCTCTCCCTCACTTAAATCCAATTCACTTTCGTATCATGGCATCATCTCCCTGATGTCTTGGTCTTCTTTGAAAATGAAGAACAAACAACAATTACAACATATTTGAAGATGCTATTTATTGTTATCAATTGTCCCCAAGTCGTGCCCTCTGTAAGCTCAACAGTCCCAATTCCTTCAAGTGATCTTCATCTGATATAAACTCAAAGTCCTTCACTGTCCTGGTTATCTTTCTTTGGAGACTCTTTAGCTTATCACGTTCTTCTTAAATTGGGTATGCTCATAACTAAATACATATGTCCTGACTGAAGCAGAATACAGAGGAACTATCAATCAAACATTAAGCACCTACTGTGTGCAAGGTGTTGTATTGGAAGCTGAAGATTCAAAGATCAAAAATCAAATAATTGCTGCTCTCAAAAAGTTTATATTCTATTGGGGGAAACAACAGATGCATATAATAGAATGGACAGCATATGTTTGCATATTAAAATAAATGCAAGGTAGTTAAATATTGAGTAAAATGTAAGGGCACCAGCAGTTGCGAACATTGTACATAGTAACAGCAATATTGTAATGATGATCAACTATGAGACTTAACTGCTCTGATCAAGACAATGATCCAAGACAATTCCAAAGAACCCTGATAAATAATGCTGTCTGCCTCCAAAGAGAGATTTGAGGAATGGTACATAAAGATTAAAGTTTTTTTTTTAAACTTTCATATCTTGGACATGGCTCTTCTCAACAATGAGATGATTCAGGCCACTTCCAATGATCTTATGATGAAGAGAGCCATCTGCACCCAGAGAGAGGACCAGGGGGACTGAGTGTGGACCACAACATGTTAATTTCACCTTTTTGTTGTCATTTCCTTGTATTTTGTTTTCTTACTCATTTTTTTTCCTTTTTGATCTGATATTTCTTGGGCAACACAATAATTGTGGAAATATGTATAGAAAAATGCACATGTTTAACATATATCAGATTATTTGGCATCTAGGGGTGGGAATGGGGGCAAGGTAGAGAAAAAATCTGGAACACAGGTTTTACAAGGGTGAATGTTGAAAATTATCCATGTATATGTTTTGAAAATAAAAGGCTTTAATAAAATAAATAAACTTTCACATCTTCATACTGCTACATACTTTGTAGGTGGAAGGTGACATGACTCCTAACTGGTGGAAAAAATGTTGCATCCTTGCATCAGGGACTTACAAAGTTGGATTCAGATACTTTTTGGGAGAACATCAGGAAGGTTTGTAATGGCAAACATTCATGAGAAATTCATTCAATTATGTCTTGCGCTTATTTGGAAATTTTAGAGTTTGCTTCCTCTGGATCCCTTTCCTTGATTGAGAAGAGATCTTTTCTTGCTTCCAGCTACATATGATATATATGATCTATAACTTCTCCAATTTCTCTTTGGTGTTTCATTCTTATAAATGGTTTTATTTACTATTAGCTATTTGTAATAGTTTGTGAGTGTGCGTGTGTGTGTGTGTGTGTGTGTGTGTGTGTGCAAGTATTAGAGTCAACTCAAATCTCTCTACAGAGAGGACTGGAAATTTTCAGTGATGTATTGTTTTATTAATTATCAAGACTTTAAAAAATCATAGTGAAAATGTTAATAATTCAAATTAAACATTTTCAATTTAAAACAAATTCAAATTAAAATGTATGGTGCATACATTTTCCTATTTAAAAAAATAGAGTTTGCTGTTAAATCCTTCCTAACAAACTTTTGTATTAGATGGGAAGAAATTAAGCTGGTGAGCATAAGTAAGGATTACTCCTTTCAAAGGATCAGGGAAGCTATTTGTATTTTGAATCTTTGATATCCCCAGAACAGAGATTTTTGAGTGGTGGTAGAGCAAGATAATTCTATCCTGATACCGCCTTAGAGACTGAAATAGATATTGCTTACCCTTGACTGTCACACAACGTGCCTGCCCTTTTTTCCAGTTAGCATGCTGGCAGTAGAAGCATTGCCTTCCTACTCTCTGCATAAGTAGGTCAATCAATTAATAAACATTTATTAAGCACCTACTATGTGCCAGGCACTGTGCTAAGTAGAAGAGGTTACACAAAGAAGCAAAAGACAGTTCCTACCCTCAAAAAGCTTTCAAATCCAATGCAGGAGACAACATGCAAACAAATAGCAAAACAAGCTATGTACAGCATAAATAGGAAATAATTAACAGAGGGAAGGAGGGCATTAGAAATAAAAAGTGTTAGAGAAGGCTTCCTATAAAAGGTGAAATTTTAGTTGGTATTTAAAAGTCAGAAAAAACAGTAAATGGAACTGAGGAGGGGGAACATTCTGGTCAGGAGGGACAATGAGAGAAATGGAGTGTCTTGTTTGTAGACCATTCAGGAGGTAAACAGTGTAAGAAGTTCAGAAAGGTAGAAGTGGTAGTGGTGGGTAACTTATGAAAGACTTTGAATACTAAGCAAGATTGTGTGCTGGATTCTGAAGGCAAACTGGAGTTTATTGAGTAGTGAGCTGTCATGGTGGAACCTACACTTTAGGAAAATCACATTAGTGGATGAATGGAGGCTGGATGATGGTGGGAAGAGATTTGAGGCAAACAGACTCCCAGTGGGCTATTGCATCAGTCTGGGTATGAGGTGATGAGGGTTTGCAGTACAGTGAGATCAGTGTCAGAAGAGAGAAGGGGGTTTTTATGAGAGATGCTGCATTGACACAATTAACAGGTCTTGGCAATAGCTTATGTTGGGAGCCTGAGGGACAGAGAGGGTGGCTACCCTTTACTATAATAGGGAAGGTAAGAAGGGGGAATATTTAGGAAAAGATGTTGAGACATGAAGATGTCTAATTGACATCCTTGTTGAGATATCTAAAAGGCAATGGGAAATTGGAGGTCAACAGAGAGATCAGGATAGGAAATCTATATTTGAGATTCATCAGCATAGGAATGATAGTTAAATCTAAGAGAGCTGAGACCAACAAATGAAGTGGTAGAAGAGGACAGAATACTATGAAATGTCTACAGTTAGAGGGTGATATCTGGAAAAGGATACACAAAGGAGATTGAGGAAGGTGAGAGAGAAATAAGTACCAAAGACCTAGAGAAAAGACAGTATCAAGGAGGAAAGAATGATGAATAAGTCAAAGATTGCTGAGAGATCAAGGAGAATGAGGATTTTAAAAAAGCCATTAAATTTGGCCAACAGGACAACATTGATAACTTTGGAGAAAGCAGTTTCAATGGAATAATAAGATCAGAAGCCAGACTATAAGGGGTTAAGAGTAGAAGAAAAAAGAAAGTAAAGGCACCTATTGTACAGAATCATTTTGTGGAGTTTAGTTACAAGGGGCAGAAAATATATAAATGTGTGTGTGTGTGTGTGTGTGTGTGTGTGTGTGTGTGTGTGTGTAATCTAGACTTTAAAAGTTGGGGATGGAAGGATTAAGTGATAAGGTTTCAGGATAGAGGAGACATAGATGCTTTTGTAGGCAGTAGAAAATGAGTCAGTAGAGAGAGAGAGATTGAAAGTAAGTGTAAGAGTGGGGATGACAGAGGAGACAAAATGAAATGGGGTCACTTGAACTAATAGAGTGGATAACCTTAATAAAAGGTCTAAGGTTACTTCATTATGTGAGACAGGGGTGAAGGAGGACAATGGCAGAAGGCAATTGAGTGTTAGGAGATGAAAACAAGGAGAGAAGAAGGCGATCACAATGAATATTCTCAATTATTTCTGTAAATTATGAGATAAGTTTCTCAGGTGAGACAGTGGAGAGTGATTTGAAGAGGGATGAGAAGGTCTGGGATAGTGAGTTGACAAAGGAGGTATGGAAGGATTGCCTTGCAGCAGTGAGAATCCAATTGTATAAATTTGTGGAGAAGCTAGGTAATGCAGTGGCTAGAGCACTGGATTTGCAATCAGGAAGATTCATCTTCTTGAGTTTAAATCCAGCCTCAGGTACTTTACTAGCTATATGACCTGGATAAATCATTTAGTCCTGTTTGCCTCAGTTTCCTCACCTATAAAATGAGCTAGAGTATCTTTGCCAAGAAAACCCCACATTAGGTCACAAATAGCCAGACAGAACCAAAATGACTCAATAACATAAATTTGTAATGGACACAGAGCAGTTGCATTGCTTTATGTAGCTTCATTCAGCAGACGTGTGTAGGAATGAAGATGACAAATGGTGGGAGTGATCTGAGACTGTAGCTTGGCAGAGCATAATTGGGGATATCATAAGGAGTCTAAAGACTCAAGAGAGGAGGACAAGATAGGTTGAATTGGCTCACTAAGGGGCCAAGATGGGGAAAACAAGAAGAATGGATAGTGCAGAGGAAACATATCATAGCTATCCATGTCATCCTTGAACCATATGAACAAGTTCAGATAATCCACATGTATGCTAACTAAATATTATACTAACAGGCAAAATGTTGAGTTTACTTAGGCAGCAAACATCCTGAATACATATTCTGCTAGTATATTGATAACAAAATATCCTAAGATACATTAAGGCAAAATAATTTTTTCTCAGTTAACCAAATTGCTTTTGTTGATATCATATTTTCTTCCTTAAAATAACTTACAAAAAACTGAGTATTCTTTCCTAAAGACCTCAAGCAATCTGAATAATATGCTATCCCCTCTGACTCCTTTTTATTCATGGCTGCCTACCTTGGGCTTTGAGAAAGGGGTTAACAACTGGGAGAAAGAAGACTCCATAGTTTAATTCACTTTCTTATGTTTCACTGACTGAAGAAAACTCTAAAATCTTTTGTCTTGAGTATATTCTGTTTCAGGACCTGTATGAACATTTTTAGTATTTTTTTTTTAAGATTCTTAATTAGCTGAGAAACATTCAGGAGAAATTGCTATAAATGTGTAAGTAATCTTACCTAACTTAAATTTAGCTCATTACTAAGCTGTTCTTTTTTATTTTATTTTTTTAAATTGGGGCATTTCACCCATTCCACAAATGTCATTTTGGCTCAAGTGGAATGTCTGAAAAACTCGCACATCCCTGAAGTAACTAATATTGTAATATTGCTCCTTCAGGCTAATAAAGAGTGTCTAAATGTAGTGGTTCGGTCTGCTATGCTCTGCTGCCTCCATCTCCAGCCTGGACAACTCAGTGTGACCCACTATAGAATGGTGGGGGAAATCTTTGAAAAGCTATGACAACTAACAATTATGGCTTTAGTCTGGTGATGGAGATTTATTTACTGGGTCAAGAAAAGCAACAGGAATTGGAGGTATGTAACAAAGAAGAAGAAAAAAAAAGATGGGAAATTCCAGGTAAATCAGTTTCATATGGCGTCCTCCGGCAATAAAATCTAAAAAGGGAATCGAGCTTAATGGTGTCAGACGGGGCTAGATTGAACTATATTACACAGAATAGGTACCAGAAACAACAATTTCCAGGCAGAACCACAATTCAAAATTAATATTAGGTAGGAAGACAAGCATTTCTGAACATTGGAGATAGGCAACCAAGGTTGCAGGTTGTTGGAGCAAGGTTTGTCATGCAGGGTCTAGGTAATTGAGGTTATTTGGGGGAGTATTGTGAGGAGTCTTCCAATAAGATACATGATATCTCCAAATCATTATAGATCAATATACTCAGATTACCTATTGACTTTTTTTTTTTTTTTGGTTCCCAGTATTAGGTTTAATAATAGGTATAGGTTGGGTACCTAATACATATACATTGATTGAAGGACTCTTCTTTGAAATAGTTTACCAAATAGCTCGAGTTCAAGGGCTAAGTTGTGATCGGATGTTATAAATCCTAAACAATGTAAGATCTCAATAATGCTCAAGAGAGTCCAAATAAACCTAAGTCAGATAGATGGATACATAGAAAGACTAAAATTAGACATAAAATTAAATTCTTTTGAGGCAATAAGTTGAATTGGATTCATTTGTGTATATAGTCTGATTTTACAACTTAGAATTTACCCTTAGAATCCATTATTAGGTTCTAGTATTATTTCAAGGTAGTGGGAGCCAGACGTTCTAGATGTACTCTGTGGGGTAATCACCTAGCTTCCTTAAGCATAGCCTTCTTGTCCATGAAAGAAGTTAATTGCATTTTGCAAAGCACTATAAAAACATATGAACTATCATCAACAGTGGTATTATTATGGTAATGGATAGTGTTAGACTTGTAGTCAGGAAAACTTAGGTTTAAATCTTATTAGCTGACTTTGGAGTAATTTTAGCCTCAGTTTACTCATGTGTAAAATAGGGATACATTTATCTTACAGGGTTGTTGTAAAGAGCAAATAAGACAATATATATAAAAATACTTTTTTAACTTTAAAGTACTACAAATACAATGAGTTTATTATCATTATTTTTATGATTAATTATTAGAGATTTGGACTCCCCATCTTGCCTAGACTGGAAATACAGTGGCCACTTATAGGACCCCTCATACCACTGATAGCCAAGGAAGCTTTAACCTGCTCCAACTCTGACCAAGGCTGATTTGTTTCTCCTTAGGTTACCCTGACATCCTAAAGGTGTGTGGGTAGAGAAATAGGGGGAGGGTCACTACATTGGACTTAATGCAGACACATGATCAACTTTAGCTTTACTAAGAATTTCTGAATTCAAGATCACCAGCCTCAACTTTACCCAATAGCACAGATTATAGGGATGTACTACCTATCACAAACAACTGCTTTTATTGTTAATAATAATCACCTTTTCCATTTGAAAATGGTTCTGATTTTGAGGTCCCCTGATTTTAGGGGAGCTTCTGTTTTAACAATAAGTCAGTAAATCCTAAATCTTCTGGTTTTGGAGACTGCCTCAGGGACTTCTCGAACTCCCAATCTAAAAACAACAATTTGTCTGATTCTGAATAGACCACTCCTCAATTCATTGCTGACTGATGATCTGGTCAGTGATAATCTGGTCAGTGATAATCTGGTCAGTGATAGCCAAATCCCAGAGACCATTCTTCTGGGCCATAGAATTATCATGTGATGATAGAAAGTTGGATAAAGGGGTCTCCTTTCTCTTAGGACGCCCCTTGACTAGGAAATAGGTTCAAACCTGCAAATTCTTCTGAGACACCTTGCGACCCCCTTCCCAACCTCAACAATTCTATAACTTTAATCTTCCCAGTTGGAGTTTCTGCAATGAGATGTGATGAAGTGATAAATACACAAATGAAAGAACTTAAGGGGAATTTGAACACCTCATGCCAGCTGGATCTTCTGGCTTTATCCTAATCTCTCTTTTATCTCTCATTACTCTGAGAAGACTCATTTTATGAGTTTATTTTATAACTTTTTCATTCTCCTAGGTCCCAGCAACTATCCTGCCAAACCATGCCTTGCAGTCAGGAGATGCTTAAAAAATGTTTATTCAATTGAAACTACTCCTGGAAAGAGTTATCTATAATTGATCCATATCCTGATGACCCATTTATTTCTCAAGCCTTCTGGCTTCAATGAACACTTCTCTACTGAAACTTATTTCAGAGGTTGTTGATGAAGGCATCTTAGTGGTTCAGGGTCTAATATTGGAGGTGGACCCAGAAAGCCCTGGGTTCTCAGAGACTCTTTCCTGTCAGACTTACATCTTTTAATCTGTCTTACTCTCCATTTCCTCACTTTCAAAACTGGAATAATAATGGCTTTTACCTTCCAAGATTTTTGTGAGTAGCAAATGAGATGACATATACAAATATTCACAGTATGCTTTTTGTTGGGGACAAGAAATGGGAAAGTAGATGCTCATCAATTGAGGAGAGCGAAAGTGAGAAATAGATGGGCATTTGTTTTGTTTCCCCAGTCCTGAAGGTTGAATTGGAGAAATGGGACTTGAGTTGGAGGGTTGTAACCCACTGGGACTTTGGAGGGCTGTCAGGGGTGGAAATTATGTACCCCAAAAGAATGTAAGGATGCAAGCTCCTTAGGGGGCTAGACTGGATTTTGTAATCAGGAATGGTGACCTGAGATTTGAAAAGAATCTTTTGTTCTTGCCCCTAGTTTTCCACTGTTATCCATCCCATCCAGAAAGGAAGCTCCTTAGGGGCAGGGACTGGTTTAAGTGGGAAACACCTACCACTTAAGCATCTGATAGCCTCAGGCAATGCTAAAACAAGATTAAATCAAATAAAAAAAAGTCTTTCCGGAAACAAAATTTGCGTTTTATCAAGGAAAACAAAATAAGCACATTACATATAAATAAATGCAAAATGTAGACTAAATATGAAGGAATTTCTCTCTCTCTCTCTTTTTTTTTTTTTTTTTTGTTGAGACAATTGGGATTAAGTGACTTGCCTGTGGTCACACTGCTAAGGAAGTGCTAAGTGTCTGAGGTCACTTTGAACTCAGGTCCTCCTGACTTCAGGACTGATGCTCCATCCATTGCACCAAGTAGATGTCCCAGGAGTTTCTTCTTTTATAAAAGACTTTAACACTAATAACAATCCTTGTATTCAATTTGCATTTTTCTTTGGGGTTTTCCTTGTGGATATTTTTGTTGTCTTCTGAGTTTGTAATCTTGAGTTTCCCTGTCATCATAGCATTTCAAATTCTTTTGTTGTTGTTTGCTCATTTTTCTAGCTTATTCTTGACTTTGGATTTTGTTTGCGCTGGGCTCTGTCTACTTTTTGGG
Source organism: Myrmecobius fasciatus (assembly GCA_023553655.1). NCBI lineage: Eukaryota > Metazoa > Chordata > Mammalia > Dasyuromorphia > Myrmecobiidae > Myrmecobius > Myrmecobius fasciatus. Next base: position 216,833 of record JAJPUD010001560.1, on the reverse strand, counting down.
AAGGGGGGTTGTTTAGCCTGAGCTTCTGTTCTCTTATATCCTTCTGCTTGCTATTTTAGCACTTTAGGCCCCTACCTGTCTGCAAATTTTGAGTGTTTCCAAGGTGATATGATCTGGAGAGAGGGTGGTATTCTTTAATTGTCCTCCTGGTTCTGCAAGTTCCTGACTTGGGTCTGTTGGCTTGTGAGTGATTGAGTTTCAGTAGATTGCTGAACTCATCATTGTTAACTCACTGGGAGGTGCTGCAGGTTCAGAGCAACTGAACTGCTAGCTTGCTTTTGCCTTTCTGGCTTTTAACTTTGCTTTTTAGCTTTGCTCCTGAATTGATTATTTCACTGTGAGTTTATATGTTGGGCTATAAGCTAGAAATGTGTTTCTGCTTTGCTCTTGGATTCATACCCACATGACTACATTTGGTAATGGGTTGACAAAGCTGCATCTGCATAAAGATGCTAATTGAATCTATAGGGGATAATGAGATCACCAAAAGAAATAATATAGAGGGAGAAGTTGGAAGGTGAAATGCAGATAAGCAGTTACAAGAGTCTAAAGTAAGGTTGGCACCTTATTGAATGGAAAGGGATGCATGGAAGAGATGTGAAGGTAAAATCGATAAATTTAACAATTGGTGGGATATTTAGGGTGAAGGGAGAATGGCGAGGAAAGATTGACTTCAAAGTTATGAATCTGGTTGGTTCAAAGGATGGTGGTACCCTCAACACAAATAAAGAAGTTAGGAAGAGAAGTGGGTAGTGTCCAAAAGTAAATGAGTTCCATTTTGAATGTATTAATTTTGATGTCTTTCCAGTTTGGATACTTGGAAGAGAAACTTAGCCAGCATATATAGATTTGAGCATCACCTGCATAGAAAGAATAATTGAACCCATGGGAATTGATGAGGTCACTAAGAGAGAATGTAGGAATTGAAAATCAAATAAAAATGATGGAATATAATTGTGCCATAAGTAATAATGAAAATAAGTAATTCAGAGAAAATGAGAAGACAAGTGAATTTATGCAGTGAAGAAATTAGGTCTAGAAGAACAATATACAAAAGGAATACAACAATATAAATGAAAATAACAGTGAAAGACAATAGGATCCAGATCAAATGTAATGACTTGTTGGTTTCAGAGGACTGATAATGGAACATTGTTTTCACCTTTTGATTGACAGGTAGTAGACTGCCCATTTAGAATATTATATAGTTTGTAAGGTGTGGTTACTTAACTTGAATACATACACATACATATATATAATATATACATGTATACATATGCATATATATAATACACATATGTAAAATCATAAAAGATTTATGAAAGAGCATATCAATAAAACAAATTATATCAATAATAAAAATGAAAGCATGCAGTGCTTTCATAAAGATAACAACAAATATGTTATTGGACATGACTTTGAAGTCATCTTTTATATCTTGATTATAAGTCGTGAAATACTTATCTCAATGATATTTCTACAGGTGCATCTCAATACCTTCTATCTTATTACTTATTACTACTCTGTTAAAAAGACAGCTTGATGGTAAGAGAATGCATTTTACATGTGGGGGTCTAGATTTTGCTTTTACTGGGTGATGCAGAGGGTATAACAATAGATTCCTGGTTGGAAAGACCTGAGTTCAAATCACCCTCCATGAGACTCATTTCCTCATCTGCAAAATGTAGCTAATAATAGGACCTATCTCACAGGGTTATTGTGAGGACCAAGGTATTTTTCAAGCCTTAAAACATTAGGTAAATGTTAGCTATCATTATCATTGTTGATGACACAAAGTTCCAATCTCTTTGAATCTCAGTTTTCTCATCTGCAAAATGGAGATGATTTTTGTACTACCTACCTATTTCCAAATAAGATTGCATCTAAAATGCTATGCCAAAGACAGCTATTAGTAATAGATCCCTAACTTTGGAAATTACCCTTTTCCACTCAAACCAGCCTTTTCACCGTTATCTGATTCATTTTCCTAAAGATAGAGCTTTGATCATATCATTCTATTGTCCAAATATATTAACTATCTCTCCATTGCCTAACAAGGTCCAAGTTTTTTAGTCTATTAGTCAACAAGCATTTATTACTCTTGTGATGTATAAAAGGTCCAGGAGATATAGTTTCTGGGAAGTTTTATTAATCATCTTAGTAATCATTGATAAAAGATAATAAAAAGGTCAGTGACACAATGCCAAAGATCCTTCATGGAACCCATTCAAAGATTATATGCCTTTAGAAGAGTGGGTATTCTTGAGGACGGTAATCAACTCCAATTGGTTAACAATAAATGAGAAGAATTAATTGTTATTATTATTGTTATTATAAATAATTATTAATAATATTATATTGTTATGAAAGGTAGATTCATTCTAATAAAGGCCTGGTGATATACTTTGATCACTCTTGATCCCAGACCATCCTCAGTCTCAAACCAGACAAAGGATCTGCCCCTCCCAAGCCTGAATAGAACACCTGTGCAGAACAGAACAGAATTCACCTAAGTTTGAGTTGGGTGGGGTCTCCCACCCAGGACGAAAAAGCATTTACCCAGGGATATTATCAACAATGTCCTTCAGAGACTGAACAACCTATAGGTTTCTGAAAAAATACTGGTCCTGTTTCAATAATTGATTGTTAATATGAGAGAAATAATAATTTCTCTCCATTCTGCTGTGTGCCAGGTACTGCTAAGCCTTGAGTTCAAGGCCTTATGCAATATGGCACCCTCTTTTTTTTTTTTTTTGCTGAGGCAATTGGGGTTAAGTGACTTGCCCAGGGTCACACAGCTAGGAAGTGTCTGAGACCAGATTTGAACCCAGGTCCTCCTGACTTCAGGGCTGGTGCTCTAACCACTGCGCCACCTAGCTGCCCCATGGCACCCTCTTTTTCTAGTCTATTCTATAGATTCTGCCCTTATAAAGTTAATAATCCAGTAGGGGATTAAAACCCTCAGAGATAATTATGTCTCCAAATAATTCAAGGTAAGCTCATAGGGTCTGGACTTGTTATGTCATTGACATGAAGGATTCTTGGATGAAGAAACTCATCCAAGGGAGGTTGACATCTTCTCTAAAATTCATAGTCTTAGGGCACTGACAAGGAGGGTCACCCAGCCTGCATGGTGGGAGGTGGGACATGGAGCAAGACCAGCCCTCTATCTACTGTGCTTTGGCTGTTTCCCATATGTGCATTAGAAAAGGATAAAAATAAGGGTTATGTGATGTTTGAAAGGAAAAATGTCCTTTCATGTATGGTTGAGCTCAAGGAAGTCTCCATGGGACAGATGGCATTTGGGAAAGCATTTATAAGAAGGGAGGAGAACATTCCAAGGATCTATATCATTTTCCATCAGCAACTCTGCTTGGCTTTGACTCAATGGAACATTATACCTCCACTCAGAGGAAAAGGACTTCCTTCTTCACCCTACTCTCCCTCTTTTCAACTTCTTTTTGTATATTCTCTTTCCCTAGTAGATTGCAAATTTGAGGGCAGGGATTATCTCTTTCACTTGTCTCCCTAGGGCACTGGCATAGTAGGCACTTAATAAAAGTTTAAGGAATTGAACTGAATTATTTTTTTTTTTCCTGCTGAGACAATTGGGGCTAAGTGACTTGCCCCGGGTCACATAGCTAGGAGGTATTAAGTATCTGAGGCCAAATTTGAACTCAGGTCCTCCTGACTTCAGGGCTGATGCTCTATCCACTGCACCACCTAACTGCCTTCAATTGAACTGAATCCTGAGGCTAGAGAGTAAGTGAACAGATGCAGGGATAAAACTGTGCAGAGTTTCTTTGGGAGATACATTGGATTCCTTGGCTAAGTGGAGAGATACAATATAAAATAAGCCTGGAAAGATATAGGAGTTCTTGACTATCCATGACTTTAAGAGCTGGGTAAAGAAAGTAAACATTATGCAGTACGTAAAAGAGTCACAAAAGATCTGAAATAAGAGTGAGATGGTAGGAATCATATATTAGAAATATTCTTCTGGCAACAAAATGAAGAATAGATTAGGGACAAGCATTGACTGAAAGGCAGAGAGAGAAGACCTGTTTGGAGACTAATGTTAGTGGTATTAAGATAATGAATGGGCGAATAGTGGACATCATAAGTGGACATCTGTTATGGGAGCAACCTGCTAGTAGCTACTGGGGATCTAAATCTGATCAACAGAATAGATCCCTTCATGTGAGAGATGATAATGCTTAACAATTCCCTGTTTTTTGTTTTATGGGAACGTGATTATTTTCTCCCCAACAGCATGGCCAGTAAGTTTGTGTATTGACACAAACAATCTGAGTCTGCATGCTAGGAAGGCAAATAGCACTATCAAAGTCTTTTCCATCCTATTCCTCTGGATGGTTGCAAGGTGAGACACTACAGCAGGTGCTGAATCTTGTGAGATGTCATTGGCTTTAACACTGTAATAATCCATCATGGAGGCAAACGTTCTGACAAAAGGAGAAGTAGGATTTTAGTCAGAGGAGGCAATTTTCATAAGACTCATCAGTCTCCTGGCTCAACCCTTTGATGTGTTAGCCCATTTTAATTATCCCCAACTGAAAAAGGCTTACCCCATCTCTTCTCCCTTTCCTTCCCTTCTGGTTACCAAAGGAACTCTCCTGGGAGGATCCTACTCACAAACAGCTCTTGAGCACTGCTATTTCTTTATTTCTTCCCTGTTCAGGTGCCATTTGTTATGGGAGCAACTGGCTAGTGGCTGCTGACCAGCAGAATAGATCCCTTCATGTGAGAGGATGATAATGATACAGAGAGACTGAGGGGCAGTTACATGGTCTGACTTCCCTCCTCTTCCCTCTTCCCTCCAATTTATTTCATTCCCAATCCACAAGCAACATCTTCCTCAGTAAAGGCTGATTTGCAGTTCTTCCAGGTGTGTTATAATTCACAGCTGTGGAGGCTTTCCTAGAACTGACCTGCCCCTTCACACTTAGGTAGGGTCCTTAACAGATATCAATTTAGGGAAGAGGAAATAAACTCAGCTTTGCATATGCTGAGTTTGAGATACCAGAGGATCATTTTAGATAGAGAGGTTCAAGTTCCAGATTGGAGAGTCTGTTACATTCAGGCTGCTTCTTACCCCCATTGCATGGGGGTAGGTAGACTGAAGTGCTACAATGTGACAAGGGGGGTTTCTCTTTGACCAAAAGACATAGTTATACCTTTCCCATCCACTAGAAATGGGATCAGATGGTCTCCAGATTTAGGGACACCAATGGAGAATAGCAGCAGATCTTCAAGGGGTGCATACAGAATTGCACTGCCCTCAGTCTCCTTGCAACATTATTATCCTCTTACATAAAGGAGCTATTCTACTGGTCAGAATTAGATCCCCAGCAGCCTCTAGCAGATGTCGTTTGTCCTTCATTCTTGAAGGGGACCAGGGTGTCAGAGAAGTGATTCCATGACATGCAAGTGAATTAGATTTCAATGAGGGAGGACTGGGCAAAGTTACCTGCCTCACTTTATGCAGATTTATAAGAGATTGACAAGATAGGAAGCTTAGAGAATGGGAGGAGGTAGCATATACCTCTCTGGGGCCAGATCCTTGAACTAAAAGGGTCCATATTAGGGACAGAGGAAGGTCAGAGAGCGTGAGTGGGGCAGAGAGCACTGACACTCTTGCTCCATGAGTGATGATCTCTCTATGGTAGGTCTCTGCCAGTAATAGGACAGAGAATGGAAAAGCAGTGGCCACTAATAGCTTCATTTGCCTTCAAATCCTGAATTCATACCCCAAAGCCCTCAAAAAAGTATTTAAATTTAATTTAGAAATTATTTAAACACTTGTCTGGCCAGAAGTAAAAACAAACAAAAAAAATTGGCTGGTAACTGTCGTGTTTCCTACACTTTTTGTTTAGTGAAAGGAGTGACCTTGGATGACTGAACAAACCAAAACTGAACTTTCCCTGAAACTACTGGGTTTTAAACAACTCTGTGTGTGTGTGCATGTGTGTGTGTGTGTGTGTGTGTTTGTGTGTGTGTATGTGTGTGTGTAACCCAGGAGGTTCTGGGATATGAGAGACCATGGACGTGAAGCCATGTGGTAAATGCTTTATTATTCATTATTTTATTGGTATTATTGATTCTACAAGAGTAAATAATGAGATACAGTGTCCAAGCATGCTTTTCCATTCCTGGGATGGGCTATGCGAGTTAGTGTCATTCTTCTAAGGTCATTTAGCTAGGGCTCAGTGATATATAATAAGTTCAGGGAAGATTTGGTTCTTCCAGTAAGATTGGGGGCTCAGAGCTAACCATACCCACTAAGGTGACAAGAAAAAAAAGCATTTATTAAGTGCTGACTTTCTGCCAAACATTATTTAAAGTGCTGGAGACACAAATGGGAAAGTAATGACAATCCCTGCCTTTGAGGAGTTTATATTTTAATAAGAGAAGATACTACACATCATGGAGTAGTGGCCAGGGAAGATCACTCTGGTTGAGAAAGTTAAAGGAATAATGAGAGGGGCAATGGAGGAGACAATGGAAGTTTTAGTCCAGAACTGGCAGGGTTAGGATGGGGATTAGAAGGAACAAGCACATGGTATTAAGAGGGCTGGAGAAGATGGAGAAAAGATACTTTGGGAGGAAGGAGTGAAGTAAAGCAGCTGGAGCCAGAGAGAAAGATCCTGAAGAGGTAGGTAACAATCATGATAGTGAGGCAGAAGTTCCACAAATGAATGAGTTAAAACCTCATGATGTTGCACCCAGGACAAGATGGTTGGTGAAGCTAGATAGCAGATGGCCTGAGAGTGCCGGGGACTTCCCCAACACTTTTGCTCAGTAGGGTTATTTATTTCCCCAACTGGACTGCAACCTCATTGAAGGCAAGGATTTGCCTCATTTATCCTTTTTATCCTTTCCAGATCCTAGTACGGTGCTTTGCTCATAGTAGGTGCTTGATGGCACAGTGGATGGAGCACTGGACCTGAAATCAGGAAAACATGACTAGCCTCAGATACTTACTAGCTTTGCGTCCTTGGGCAAGACACTTAATTCTGTTTGCCTCAGTTTCTTCAATTGCAAAATACAGATAATAATAGCCCCCATCTTTGAGGATCAAGTGAAATAAGTTTGTAAAGTGCCTTGCACATAATAAATGCTGGTTCCCTTCAACAATCCTTCCCTTATGGAAAAAATATTGAAACTACTAAATAGGGAATCCCTGCACAGCACATATTGCTTAAGAGTCCTATTTCCCCTTTATGACCTTTCCTTATTCAGTAGAGGCAACAGTGCTGCTGGCCTTCCATTGGGTGGCACCCTGAGTAGTTAGGGGATAGGGATGGAAAACATAGAAGGGAGGGATGAGAGAGAATAGGAAGATCCTGGAAAGATAGAGAAGGGCACTGGGGTCCAAATGAAGCCATTACCCAAAAATGACTGTAAAAAAAAACAAACAAACAAAAGTCACCAAGTCCTCCTCTGTAGAAACCAAATGATGATACGGGACAAGAAGAGGCATCCAAAGAGTCATGAAATGAGAGGCAAATGGCATGAAATAATCCAGAAGAAGCATATTGAAGGAACAGGCAGGGCTCTAGTTCGAGGCAATAATTGAATGAGGTCCAAGGGTTGAGACTGTTAACAGGATAAAATAAAACAGTCAAAATCCTAGTGAAGAGGGGTAAAGGGCAAAAGATACAGTCCCAGCAAAATGGACCCTGGACTCCTGTTTCAGACACCTGGTTCCCATTAGTCTCCCATCACTATAGACCCTTATGGAGCCCTACTCCCTCTCCCAGTCTTGTCTTGAGTTGGTATGTAAATTAAACCAGCAGCTTTAATCTTTATATCACTCCAAAAGAAGGGGAGGAGAGAGTAAAAGTTGAAGATGGAGCCAGAGCCCACGAGATGCAGATTTGCAATTGCAAGAGTGACCCAAACAGGGAAGGGGGACATAGAGGCCCCCCCCAAACCAGATTTGACTTCCTCCTTTGAACCTCTCTCTCCCTCCCCCCCTCCAAAACCTTTCCTCTCCCCCCACCCTCTTTTAAAATGCACACACAGAGATCGTGTTAAGAAATCCCCTTTGCAATTGGCCATTTTCCAAGGCTAGGGTACAGCTGGGCCGAAGGGCCACATGTTGAAGTTATTAATATGCCTATGTCCTTCTCCCCCACTGAGTTCACTGATCAAAGGCCTTGCCAGAACAGGAATGGATAGCCTCGCATAATGGGAACTGAAATTCTACTTAAGAAACCAGCTTTGCCAAAACACACTACCTTTTTAAGTGAAACATTCCATGCACATATTAACCTGATTACAGAAAGGAAGGGGGATCTTTTTTCCTTCTGTACCCTGCTAATAATTTTCTGTCAAGTCTGATTTGGCTTCAGCCTCACTCCAAGTCCTTCTGATGTGCCCTGTTCACTAGTAAACTGAAAACAGAAGGTGCTGCAAAAACTCAGAGACATGATACTCTGGCCACAGATTATGGGCGCTTCAGAATTCGGTTCCCTGCCAACATAGGAGGCCGGTGACTTTTCCAATCCCTGTCAATCAATGAACTGCATCCGATTCATACAGCCCGTTAGGGAAACACAGGGGGAAACCCGTGGAAATAATTAGGGTTCCCTCTAGTTAACAGGAGCATTAACTCATTACATGGAGTCACTGCTCACAGCAGAACAGACCATAATGCCTATTAACGGAGAGAATGCCAACAGAACCTTTGGAGGCTCCTTCTAGTTCCACTCATGGGATTTCCACCGGGAAATGGGAGAGCCAGTGTTAATGGAGGGCCAGGCCAAAGGTCTGGCTAGGTGGGGAAAGGGGAAAACAAATCTAGTTACAAGAGAATAAGACTTTTTGGGCTTCCTGTCAAGCCCAGAGTCTTTCCAACTCAGGGCACTGGATTCTAGAGGACCCTCATTCCTGCAGAGCAGAGGAACTTTAATAACCCTGGCTGGGGACCTAGGGCCATGGAGTTAAATACTTGACTGGGGCTCCCAGAGAAACATTTGTTCAGAAAGGGCTTTTTGTGCAGCATAGAGAGAATGGGCGGCCTTCTTTCAGGCATAGTTTGATTGAAATCCTTTATTCAGGCAGGAGGATGGACTAAATGGCTTCTCAAGGGTCCTTTTAGCTAGAAAATGCTATGTGTTTGAGACTTCAGAGAATGTCAGTCAAGCTCAGGAAGAAATCTGAACTCTCCTGTACTATGGAATTAGAACACTGCTCTAGAGCCTGGGTTTTTTAACCTGGGCTCTGTGAAGCTGGATAATGGTATTTTCAATAAATGATTTAAAAAAAAATATTTCATTTTATGACTTTAAAATATTCTGAAAAGAGATCCATGTGCTTTACCTCATTGGCTCCATAACACAAGAAAGCTTCAGAATTCCTGCTTTGGAGATGGGGAGTTTGGGGGGGGGGCGTTCCATTCTAGCTGTGATACTTATTAGCAATGGGTCAGCTCCTTGAAGCCCAAGGTGCATTATCTATAAAATAAGAAAGTGGCACTAAATGGCTTCTGAGGCCCCCTCCCAGTTTTGGATTTGTTCACAAGATTTATATACAAGGAAACATATGAAAATTACTCTCTCCAGGAAACACAAGCTTCTGTAACAAGGTATTAGCCAGGACTCCACATTGCAGGCAAAGCTGATGCTCCCTAATCTCACTGTTCATTCTCTTCTTGTCTCTGTGCATTCATGCAGGCGCACTCCCAGGATCTCTCATCAGCTAGCATGGATTCAATTATCTTTCTACACAGACTCCCAGCTCTATCTATGGGGTTCTAGTCTCTCTAGTCCCAGGGCACTGGGAATTCTGGGATTTGTAGTCTCCAAGCATTTCTGTTGGTGGTGCATTTCTTTTTTTCTTTTTTAAAAATTTCCACTGGAGAGCCATCTGCATCCAGCAAGAGCACTGACCGAATGTGCATCACAACATAGTATTTTCCCCTTTTATGTGGTGGCTTGCTTCCTTTTTTTTTTTTTCCTCATTTTTTCCCTTTTTGATCTGATTTTTCTTGGGCAGCCTGATAAATATGGAAATAGATTTAGCATTGCACATGTTTAACCTATATTGGATTACTTGCTATCTAGGGGAGAATGGTAGGGGAAAGGGAGGGAGAGAAATTTGGAATACAAGATTTTGCAAGAGTGAATGTTGAAAATTATCTTTGCATGTTTTTTGAAAATAAAAAGCTACTATTAAAAAATTTTAAGATTAAAAAAATAAAAATAAGAAGTCTCCATCATCTATTCCATTTGATGAGATAGTCTGTCCCAGATTGTAAAATATCATAAAAGCCCAGAATGCCCTCCAATAAATGAAAATAAAGCAACTAGGAGTGAGAAAAGGCAGCAGTGTCCTGGGCCAGCCATTAACTGTTTGCATTTGACAACTCTAAAAACTATTTCTCTCCTAATAAGGACTGAGGGAAATCCCCTTCAGGGCTGCCTTCTGTAAGACATCAGGAAGGCATCCTGTCAAAACACAATGACATCTTAAGGGTGTCTCCGCCTGAAGGAAGGAGAGAGCCCTTCCTCTAAGCATAGACACTATTTACAAAACTCATTGTATCTGATTATTAAACACACCAAGAAGAATGGAGCAACATCTGTAAGCTGTTTATTAGAGAATTTCTCTCATTATGTGTAGTCAGACAGTTCAGAGTGAATTAATTGCATATCCAATTGGGACTTAGTACTTCTTTTGCAGTCTGCAAGAGCTACTAAGCAGCTTCTCTCCTCTGTCTGCCTCAGAGTCAAAGATGACCCATGGCCTTGCTGAGAAAGTCTTGCCAGCTCTTCTGAGTAGCTCATAATAGGGGCTATGTGCTCTCTGCCTCAATGCTTTCCTCTTGGGCAATCAGGGGACCCAGACTAGATTTACACAGTTCATCACTTTTCAAGGATTGGAGCAGAGGGGAGAAGATCAGGGTGACGACTCACAAAAGGGCTAATGGATTCCAAAGCTGAAGTGTTCCCTAGTAGGAAATGACTTGTTGGCCAAGTTCACAACCTGGAATCAATCACCTCTCCCTCACCTACAAGGTCACTGCAAATAACAACAAATTAAGGAAGAAGAGTTGGAGAGTGAGACTGCCGATTCAGTGGCAACATTTCAGCCTGAAATTGGCCAGCAAATGTAGGTCTTCTGATACTAAGTATCAATCGACTCTTGGATTCCAGTTGTAATTGCTGCAGTTAGATGTCAGAACCTAGGAAGTGACTGGGAAAGGCTCTGGAGTCTTTGAAAGGAAATCAATTTCTTGTTAAATAATAGGGCCACCTTATACCCCATACGGTCTTTAAATAAAAAAAAAAGACATTAAAATAACATTCTCTTTTTATGTTGAAAAGCAAAGTAACTCCCATATTTTCCTTCTATAACATTGTAACTTTCTTAGCATAATTATTTATGGTAAATATTTTGCCATGTTACCACAAATGTTTGGAGTGAACTTTGTCTCTAATTAGCCATGTGCAATCATCTCATACCACTTCCCTGTTTCCCCTTATCTCCTTCCATTTATTCAGTTGTAATAATTTTCCTGCCTTCAAGTCTTTTACATCTCCAGCCAGTCCTTCATTCAGAGGCAGCAAAGGGCTTCCTAATATTCAGGGTTAATCATAATCTTCTCCACTCAAAGAACTATCAGTGGCTCCCCATTGCCTATAACATTATATATAATGCTTTTCTACAGTGTGATTCCATCACACATTTCCAGCTTTATTTCATACAACTCTCCTCTATCCATTCTGCATGCTAGGCAAAACGGGTCTCATCTTGTATCCTTCCCTCTCTCTGTACATAGACCCTAGGATCACACATTTGATGATCTCATCAGTTCCCATGGTTCAGTAACATACATATACGCATAGAATTACACACATGTACAATACACATATAACACACATGCATATGCATGTACACAGTGTGCAATACACATGCAATGTATATACACAATACACATGCATGTATACATATAAAACATACACATGCACACAATATATATGTAATACACAACACACACATATCTTTTCTTTTTTTTTGAAGGCAATCAGATTTAAGTGACTTGTCCAAGATCACACAGCTAATGTCTGAGGCCAGATCTGAACTTGGTTCCTCCTGACTCCAGGGCCTGTTATCTATTTACTGCATCACCTAGCTGCCCCATATCCCTGTATTTGAACACTAAAATTTCAGTGTTCTCCATTCTAGAATTCCTAGTTTTCTGTTTCTGCAAGAGCACTTCTCTTCCTTACATCATGTAGAGATGCTCCTATTTAGAGGTGTGTAATTCTCCTCAGTGCTTCTGCTCCCTTAGCTCTTAAAAGACAGGGACTATTTTCACTTTTGGGTTTTTTTTCCAACCCCAGACTTAGCATAGTAAGCATTAACAAACACCTATTGATTGATAATAAACTTCTCTTCCTTCAAGATCTTACTGGAGTGTGGTACCCTCTATGCAACTTGATTCTTCAATATCCAAATTATCCTTTCTTCAGAGAAGTGTCTGGATTTTTCTTTTACCTTAACTTTATTTTACTTGGTTTTATACTTATCCTTGTGACTACAATTTGTTTCATTTTTTCTTTCTTTTTCAAGGAAATGCATTTTATTGAAAAAGACTTGTAAAAAGGTAGAAAAAAGAAAAATAAAAAAAATCCCAATTTTGATTGATTCATGTGAAAATTATTATTATCACATTTCTGAAAAAAACCATCTAATACTGATTATATACACAGTATTCTCAGGTATTGATTCATTTTTCCTTTGGCTCACAATATTTTTATTTAAAATTTTTTTTCTAGTAAATTTACTTATTTTTAATACATATTATTTTATGAATCATGTTGGGAGAGAAAACGCAGAGCAAAAGGGAAAAACCATGGAAGTGGAAAAAAAAAACAGAAAAAAGAAGTGAATATATCATGTGCTGATTTACATTCAGTCTCCTTAGTTCTTTTTCTGGATGTTGATGGCTTTTTCTGACCAGAGTCAACTGGAATTTAGATCACTTTAGATCACTGATCTACTGAGAAGAACTAAGTCTTTCATAGTTGATCATTGAACATTCTTGTTGTTATTGTGTGCAATGTATTCCTGGTTCTGCTTGTTTCACTCATCATCAGTTTGTGTAAATCTTTCCAGACCTTTCTATAATCAGCTTGTTCATCATTTTTAATACAATAATATTTTATTACCTTCATATACCATGACTTATTCAGCCATTCTCCAATTGATGGGCATCCACTCATTTTCCAATTCTTTGCCACCACATAAAGAGCTGCTACAAACATTTTTGCAAATGTAGGTCCTTTTCCCTCTTTTATGATTTATTTCATTTTTTTTTACTAACACCCAAACTGCCCAGTACACAGTCGGCATTCAATAAATGCTTTTTGATTGATTATAGGTATACATATTGTATCTTATTCATTAGAGATTCCTTAAAAGCAGAATGGCAAGTGTTTTGCCCATAGTCAGCACTTGGTAAAGGTTTATCAGAATGACTCAAAGCAAGGGTTTCCTGAATTTTTTTTTTTTACTTTGATAACTATATTTTGGGTTCCTTTGTAATCTCATGTATTTTATTTTATGAATTAAAAAAAAACATAATTCTGTGAAGAGCTTCATAGTCTTATGATACAAAAAAGGTTAAGAACTTTGAATTAAAGGATTATTTCAGGACCAGTTTTAGCAGGGAATAGAAGTTGAGTGAGTAATTTGGCTGAATCATGATCAAGATAGTAGGTGGGAAGATGGGAAATACCCTACACCAACTTGCTCTCTCAAAAGTCTTCTTAGAGAAAATGTGATTGGGACTAGAGCTGGCTGAGGCAAAGAAACAGAGAAAACTGAAGAATTCAGGCTTAGAAAGGTATCATAGTTAGTGGGAAAAGTCATCCATAATGAACTTTAAAAGGGAAGAAGATTAACATGTATCTTCAGCCAAACTAATCTGATATATTGAGTAAAATTTTCTCATCTTTCCTACATCTTAAATAGTAAGATTCTGCATTCAATCTTAAATACTCAGTATTCATCTTTATGCTATTTTTTTCTTCTTCCTGTGACCATTAGGGTCTGAGAAAGTTTTAAAAAATTAGACTGAAAAAAATATAAGAAAAGTATCTCAATGATTACTTTGGGCATCCTGATTCTCAAAGCAAACCTAGATTGCCATAAATTTTGAGACACTAGGACCAGCTGTGCCCTGGTTCTTTTAGCACCTAGAGGCAAATAGGAGGCACAGCAGAGTATTGACATGGAATCAAGGATCTTAGACACTTACTGAGTAAGCCACTTAACCCTATTTGCCTCAATTTCCTCATCTGTAAAATGAAGATATTACTAATACCTCTCAGGGCTATTATGAGGATCAAAATAAGATAATATCTATAAAACTCTTGACACAGTGCCTGAGTAAGTACTTAATAAAACCTTCCTTCTTTCCTAGCTACTTCCTTCCTTCCTCCCCTCCCTATTTCCTTGCTTCTTTCCTTCCTTCACTACTTCTTTCCTTCCTTCCTTCTAGCCTTCCTTTCTTCCCTCCCTGTCTATTTCCTCCTTTTCTTCCTCCTTTCCTTTCTCTTTCCCTCCCTCCTTTTCTTCTTTCTTTCCTTTCTTTATTCCTTCTATCCTTCCTTTCTTCCTCTGTTCCCTCTTATTCCTTCCTTCCTTCATTCTTCCTTTCCTGCATTCCTCCTTCTCTCCCTTCTTTTCTTCCTTTCTTCCTCCCTCCCTCCCTCCCTTTCTTCCTTCCTTCCTTCCATCCTTTCTTCCGTCTTTCCTCTCTATTTCTTTTTTATGTACCTCTGGATCCCTACTACCTAGTACATTATCTATCACACATTAAGTGCTTAAATGTTTTTTACTGATGATGGTGGTATACTGGGAAAAAAACAAACAAACAAAACAAAACTACTTGCTCTGGAGTCAGTAGATCAAGTTCCAATTCTGCCTCTGATGCTTACTTACTTATATGTCATAGGGCAGATCATGAAACTACTTTGGACCTGATGGAGTTGAACTAGCTGGCCTTCAAGTTTACTTCTAGCCCCAGTCCTATTATCAGCATTTCATCTTGCAAAAGGGTGAGGTCAGGCACCCCAGGATTAATTGACCTTGGTGTTGGGGATGGGGGGGGGTCTATGGTTTATATGAAGCAGCTACCTCATGGTTGAGGTCATTCATCTCCATGAGAGTGATTTCTGCCACTGGATGACTTGTTTTGGTTCTGCGTCCTTCCCATGGTTCTGGATTCTGTATTTTATCATTAAATATTTTATTTAATATTTACTTATAAAAGGGATATATACATATATATAAAATACATAATTACATACATGTATATGTATATATATATATATCTATATATGCATGTGTGTATGTATATATGCTTTACTTAGGGGGAAAGATGTTAAAAATACAATTCTTATTCCCATTAAATGAAGGTTCCACATTTCCTAGCTGTGTGACCCTGGGCAAGTCACTTAACCCCAATTGCCTCAGCAAAAAAAAGCAAAAAAAAAAAAAAATGAATGTTCCTCTGAGAGAGCTAGAGATAAACTGCTATTCACCCCCAGTTATTATGCCCTCCCCATATCTAATGTTAGGAAAGAAAGAATTTGAATGTAGCCCTTGTCTGTACCCTAAGAGTGTTTCTTTGCTCTCCCTCATGATTCATTACTCAGTGAAATACATGATAATCTTTAGGGATGAGGGCTACACCCCTGAAAGTTGTGCTTTCCTTGGACCATATATAAATGACCCGGCAAATCCACCGAAAGAAACCATCAGAAAAGTCTTTTTATGTGTCTTGATAATTTTTTGAACATTAATTACATTATAGGTAAGGAGATGGGGTGAAACAAGTGTTGAAAAACCAGTCAGCTTTCTGCTTGCAAGGAAGTCCCTTGCAATAAAAGGGAAATGGAAATGGTTCTCTTCTTTTCCCCCAGTTTAGAGCAGAGTGGCTCCACGCCTGGGAGTTTACCTCCCTCTCTTGCATTAGTCATCGGTTAACGCTAGAGGCAAGAGGCTGCATTACTTGGAACCCTGGCTCCCAAGAAGCAAGATATTGTTTATAATCAGAACCATATCATAGGCAAGGAGAGTCTGAAAGGGAAATTACAGACTCATCCCTTAATTCAAACCATTTGAGAAATTTCACAGGGTTTGGCAGTGCTTTGGAGAAGGTATGAAGCCCAAAGCATAGTTACATGCTGGAAACATTTTCATTATCTCCAAATTAGACTTGAGAATAGCTACCAAAAGAACCAAGAGCTTCCATCCCAGCAGCAAGGGACCCCAAGATGACCTCATGCCTTTGCAATGCATTCTCTCTAGAAGCTACATTTATAGGATGCTACTACCCTGAGAGCAGAGAAAAATTTCAAAAGATCCTCATTTGGGGTGGCTAAAGGGTGGCCCTGGAGTCAGGGGGTCCTGAGTTCAAATTCAGCCACTATGTGATTCTGGGCAAGTCAATTTCCCCTGATTGCCTTGTAAAGAAAAAAAAACCAATCATACATTCAACTTGAATGGTTTTACCCACCAAAGATCTCCCTTTCATTATCATCAGTCTCACTCCTACTGTTTTGACTGGTCAGACCAAAATTATAGTACTTCTATACTGCAGGGACAAAACCTCTTTAGTAGATAGCAGGTTGGCTAGAGTATAGAAGTGCTGATTACTCTGGCTTCTCTCTCCATACTGATTTAATTGTTGCATATGGAAGAATTATTTCTTCTCCAAATATTTATTTATTGTTCTTTTTCTGTTTACCTAGCAGCTGTTTTTACTCTTCTTCTCTTATGAACAGCTTTTCTGAGGGAAAATGTTCTGATTATCTTCCTTCAGGGTTCCCCAGTTCTTCTTCACACATCTGGGGCACTTGTGCTTGCCCTATTCTCGAGGCCCTTTAAGATATTCTTGAGTGTAGCCTGGCCATCTGTATTGGCTGAATTTAGGCAGAAGCAGTGAGTCAAAAGTTGGCAACATTGGGGCAACTAGGTGGTGCCGTGGATGGAGCACCAGCCCTGAAGTCAGGAGGATGTGAGTTCAAATGTGACCTCAGACATTTAACAAGTCCTGGCTGTGTGATCCTGGGCAAGTCACTTAACCCCAATCACCTTAGGGGAAAAAAAAAAAAAAGTTGGAAACATTTTCTTCACCATACTGGACTGTCCTAGAAGGTAACCTTCAAATGTAATTAATCATAGTTGATGGGTCTCCTTGCCTAAGGGCAGCTAGCAGAATGCACTAGGCTTGGAATGGGGAAGACTCATTTTTATGAGTTTAAATCTGGTTTTAGATTTTTGTGTGTGTGACCCTGAACAAATCATGAGCCTTGTCTGCCTCAGTTTTCTCATCTGTAAGATGAGAGAGAAAAGGAAATGGCAAACCACTCCAGTACCTTTGCCACAAAAACCCCAAATGGGGTCATGGAGAGTAGGAGACAACTCAACCGCAGCTCCTTGTCTATCTGTCCACAGGGGGAAAATATTCTGCTCACTCTGCTTATATCACCCTTACTCTATGTTTGGAACTGAATGAAAATTTTTTTCCCTTATTTGGGCTAGTGTTCAGTGATTTAATCAAAGTCACACAGCTAGTGTCTGAAGCCAGATTTGAACTCAGGAAAATGAGATTTCCTGTGACTCCAGGCCTGGTGTTCTAACAATCCCCCCAGCTACCTTGAATGCTACCGTAGAGACCCAAATTCCTTTACCACAAGCCTAGATGCCCCATGCAGCTAAGTTCTTTAAGGGCTAAGGGACTGGGATCTGGCCAGTTCCTTCCCCAATTATGCCCAGTCTGTGCTCTAGAGAACATTAATTGCAGTGTGACAATTCAACTGATGTAGGCAGAGAGTTAAGACATTGGGGGAGAAGTGAGTAGCAGAGGAGAGAATACTGGTAGGACATTAAAGCTACCACAGAGAAGAAGCTTGTGGGGGAAGAACAATCAACTGAAGAAAAGTAGGGGAAGAGAATGAGAGAGTACTGTAACAGTGAAAGCTTCTTTTAAGAGGCCGAGGAACTACTGATCCCTTTTTCAATCACCACTCCCAGTCGCTTTTCAGGGCTCATTTTCCGAGCCCAGGGATCCTAGGCCCAGAATAAAACAGTTAATCCCAAAGTTGCCATTCCCATGTTAATAAGAATGCCAAAAGGTGGATTAAATGGCTCCTTCCTCTGTACATCCCACATGGGATAAGAAATGAGTAAGTCATAAAGGATCAAAGGGAAATTTATTCTTAAGCCTATAATCACAATTTTTTGAGAGGGCTGCATACCCACAGAACCTGAGTTTGGTCATAGAAGCATGAGCTTTTATGATGTCTTAGCTAGTTAATTGTAATGGGGGCAGGCTGCCTAGCTTAATGAAAGTTCTCCAGATTTGTTTTTCAGTGAAAAAAGCTGAAGGTCAGGCTCCCAGGAGGTTTGATGAAGATGTGGGGGTTGGAAAAGGGGGGGAAAAGGAGGTGTTTGGGCAAAAGATTGAAGTTAAAGGCAGGGAGCAGAATAGAAAACTTAAGTTTTCAATGAAGGGAGGAATTATTTGCGACAAAAGCCAGGGCTGTAAGCCATTATCCTAGGAAGATGCTCCTGGAGAGATGCAGGCTGGCAACTACTTTGTTTTAGGTGCCCCAGCTACTGAAGACCAGGAAAAAAAAAAGAGTACTTATCTTGCCACCAAAGTCCTTGGCTCCAGCAAATGTTTCATGATCAGAAATATATTGACTTGATAAGTGGAAATGATATCAGCAAAGAGCATTACTGTCTACTCTGTTGCTGCATCCTAAGGGCCATCTGACTTGCTTGGACCTAAGGTCTTTTATATGCGTTGACCCAGGGTGTGGAACTCAAATAGACATGTACTGACTTAGAAAACCACAAATTAGCATTATCTATGTTCTTTTATTTTTTGTCAAACATTTCTCAATTATATTTTAATCTGGTTCTGGCTACTAGCAGTTAGACAGAGAGCTTGACAGCCCACTCCATTAGAATGTGAGCCCCTTAAGAGGAGGGACCATCTCATTTTTCTGTCTGCATCCCCAGTGCTTATTCTGCACATATTAAGAGCTTAATAAATGCTTGATTCCTTCTTTGATTCACAAGAAACAAACCTCAGGCTGGGCCAGAGAGTTCTCAGTAAGCCAGAAGCCTGCAGCTATTATATTATATATTGTTATTATATTGAAAACATTCACTCCAGAGTGAGGGAAACAATGAAAAGTTGCCCCACTGCTAAGGGGCTGGAGAACAGTAATACCTTGGGTTAGCTAGCCATGGGCTCAGCAGCCCTGGATAGAGGCTGAGGGGCTGGGGTTGGGGGCTTAGCACATCTGTCCTGCTGTAATTAATGTTAGGGAACAGCAGGTGCAAACCTCTCATCTTTCAATTTGACTCGTAAGCTGCTTGTAGTCGGTGTAACTCAAAACCTGCTCTTTTTAAAAGTGAAATTTGGAAGGTCATTAGCGTGTTACATGGGCTAGCCATTACAGAGGGTTCTTTAAAGCAAAATTAGAAACAGCCACTTGCCTAAACAGACATGAGTCTTTTTCAGATGTTACAATTCCACATTTTGGAGATAAACCTCTTTGGTAACCCCAAGATTAATATCCACATTAGCACAATATTGAAGCCAGATTGGAAGGAACATCTAGCTATTCTTTTTTTTTTAACTGAGAAGTGTTTTCACTATAGATTGTAAGAAAATGGGCTCATTTTCCACCCCTCCCAAACTTGAGTTTAGAGAACCCTATCTAGCCCAAGTTCTTAGAGAACAAAGATATTGAGGTCCAGAGGTTAGAGGGCAGAGGTCAAGGTCACATGGCTAAAATTTGAATTCAGGCTTCTCTTCCATACCCAGAACACACTTGCCACATACTCCTCCCTGTCTTTATCCAGTTATTACCAGGAGTTTGGGGCTTATTTTCCTGCTTAACTTAAATGAAGCATCTGGAGGAAGGAGACTGGAAATTTCTATTTTCTCACAAAGAGCTGATGTAGCAAAACTTCTGTGTAAAAATAAATTCTATTTTAAAGAAAAAATTCATTTTAAAAGTTGCCATGCTAACCAGTCAGATCCTGGGATAATTCCGGCCCAAGAAGGCAGCTCTTGGGCCCAGGCAGATTGTATGGTGTGAAGAGGAGAAGCTGTGAACCTTAACTCTTTGTGTGCCAAGATGATCCAGTGAAGTCCCTTCACCTGGGTGATTAGGACACCTGGGGTCTGCTTCTACTTCTCATCCTAACCTGCTGTGTAAACCGTTTTCTCCTGGACTAGATGAGGACCTCATTCCAACTGATCTCTCTGCAACTCCTTGGCCTTGGGTCTTTATCGCTGCAGATCTCAGTTTCCTCAACTCTAAAATTCGAGTGGGGATAATAGGATTGCATGGTCTCTGAAATCCCTTCCAGTTCTCCATCAGTGATCCCGTAAGCCCGAAGATTCACTTCCTGCTCTTAAAAAAAATCCTCTGAAATTCCTGAGTTATGAATAGGACTGTTTCCTTTCCCCCACTCGGTTGTCTTCAGGATCAAGGAAACAAACTAGGACTGCAATGTCTGGCTGAGCCCCTAGGAGCAGGTCAATCCTGAGCCCCAGGGAAGAAAGGGCCCCCTGCTGTTCAAGGGCAGCTAATGGCGGCCCTTCCAAGGACACAGACTGTTCAAGGGGCCTTCCTATCCCAGCTGCAATAGATTTGTAAATTATTTATCAGCTGCAGCTATAAATTAGAAATGAATGCAAGGCCTCTGGGTCTCATCTTGGATGGGCTCCTTATTAATGAATTTCAGGCATTTTCTTCTGTGAGGGGTGATTTTTTTTTTTTTTTCTGGGTAAGAGAAATGGGTCTAGTTGGAATCTGGTATTACCAATTTTAGACTTTCCCACCCTCTGTTTTGCAATGGTACACCAAGCAGGACTTTACTACTTGGACTTACCTTCTGTTTTCTCTTCCTTCCTTCCCCTTTCTCTGATAATCAGAGGGAAGAAATGTTACTAACCCTAGATCCAGCTTGTTTCATAGAAATTGAGCAAAATGTTTTTTTCTCTCAACCATCCTGTTTTCCTTTGCCTACCATCATACAGTAAGGGGGTCTGGGAGTCTTATAGAGCTCCTTATGTCAAATGAAACAACCTCCTAACAACTCAAGTCTTCGGATCTGTCCCTTCCAATTAAACAAATGGGACTGTGTCATAGCACACTCTCTGGTACTTTCTTCCCCACTGCCAGAGGATAGGGAAAGTCAACACATCCTTTATGATCCGTTCTTGGGTGTCCATCTGTGTACCTATCAATTTCATTCCACACATACACACACACACACAGAGTCATGGCTGTCCCCTCAGTCCCATCCCCACCCCCATTCCAGAGCATACATCTGGTGACATTGGAGACAAGAGCTTTTTGCTCATATTTTTTTTTTAATGTATCACAATGAGCAGGAAACATACTTGATGAAATATTTTCAAAGGAGTATATTCAATTACCATCTACAATCAACTTAACTATGACAACAAAGTTTTTTTGTGACAAATTTTTTTTTTTAGTTTTGAAAGTTCCATGTGGTTTCTGTTTCTGTTAGTCTCCATGTATTTTGGTACAGTTCGAGATCAGCATTGTTACAGTAACAAAAAAGCTAACAAGACTACATTATAGAAAAACACCAAGAACATCATTTTTTGGTTTCATTTGCTCTATTTTTTTTTTGTACATTGCAAAGGCTGTTCATATACCTCTTCACCTCAGGGTAACGTTCATTTACGTTTTCTGTCCTACCCAAACTTGCCCCCCTCCCCCCACAAAAGAAAGTAAACAAAAAAACTAGTCAAAGCTTTGTGTTTCACAGTGGGCAGTATCTCAGCGCCAACAAACCAACCAACCAACCAACTCAATTTCTGCTTCTATTTAAAATGTTTTAATTTAATTTATTATTTAAAAAAAATATATGTCCATGAACATCAAGTGCACTGGCTTGGGTTACTGCCTCTCTCTTTCCTGCATCTTCCTGACATGCCTGATAAACTCAGGTTTCTTTAACACATGCCAACTGTTTTACTTTATTTTCAATTGTGTAAAACTTTGGCCACATTCATCTCTTTAAATAGCTTTTAATTTAAAAACAAATGAAAAATCTGCTAAGTGTTTTAAATCTTTTCCTTGTATCATGAGGGTTTAGGGTGTGCGCTTGGGGAGGGGACATGGGAGATGGAAGGTTATCTTCTCCCATCTTTTTTTGAAAGGTGGAAGAAGGGGAATTCCATGGATTCATTTGGTGCTATGAGAAAATCGTCCCAGCCAATCCAGTGTTATCATCCTTATGGCTGGGGTGAAGATGGAAAACATGTTGTTCAGGATTTTTTTAAAAAAAAATGGAGGGGGTGATTTTGAAAAAGGAATTACAGAATAACACATCCTTCTACCAAGCAGCAGACAGGACTAATTCCCAGATGGAAAAAAACCAAAAAACCAAAAACCAAAAACCTACTCTAAACTGAAATCGAGATATTCACAAATAAAATTGCAAGTTAATTTGCCTGGTTTTTGTTTTGTATTTTTAATCACACTGGTCACTCAGCCACCTTGGGTAGAAGCATCTTTTAAGTACCACGGTTCTGCTGTTCCTGGGGTTGGCTTCCAAGATGAGAATTCTTAATGGACACAAATGTGCCAACTTGTGACTGAAGAAAAATAATTTGCTCTGTGCATTCTACTTAGGATTGAACTAAGTTTGGTTAGTTACATTAACATCTGGGAAAAAAATCATTAGGTGGAAGTTAAGGCTTCCCCAACCCCACTGCCATTTGCCAATGCCAGGGAAAACCAGGTGGATTACCTGGTCCCTGCCTGCATACTTGGCTTTAACACCACCCTACAGCATCTGATCAGCCCGAGAGGGAGGATGTAATCTTTTTTTGGTGGGTGGAAAATGAGAGCACCCAAATACCCCTTATTCCAAATCCTGAGAGGTGGGAAAAATTCAAGGAAATGAATTAAAAGTTGGGGGAGGGGGAGGGATAGAAATTGCACTATTACCAAGCAATATCATTAAAAAAAAAAAGTTTCAGAAGAGACCTAGCAGAATTTGACAGATAAAGCTAGTGTTAAATTGTTAATTGGTATCACATAGAGAACCAAAAACAAAAAATTCTATATGATACAGACACAGAGTAACATACAACAGTTAAATGGCAAAAAATATATATATATATATTTCATAGAATTACAAACAAGATAAAATAATGGAAAACAAAAAACTGTACAACTTTAGAATTTAAAAAATGTTCATCTCAAACACAGGGAGAAATACAAGAATTTCTGTTAAAAGAAAACAGCTTGTTAAAACAGCAAATGGTTTGTGTACTTGTTTTTGACACCTTATGCTACAACTGGATACTGGTATGAATATTTAGATGGTACTCTTTAGTATTTTCTACTTAAAAAAACAATTAAAAAAAGGAATTTGCACTGTGCATCAGCCTAGTTAGAAATATGTACAACAGTTCAGGATCTGCTCTTTCATTAAACTAAAAACAAAAACCTCATAAAAATAAAAACAGTCCCGGCTTAAAAAAAAAAAAATGAAATCCATTTTCCTATTGTGGAATGCTCCAGTCTTTTGCAAAGCCGATGAATGAGTGGCTTCAGCACTGGGGAAAGCAGCCGGAAAGGTGACAGACCAATGGAACCTGGTTCACAGTCTTCAAAGTTCCCTTTTGAAACTTAAGGAGTAGAAAGAAAAGGGAGGTGAGGATGGGGGGTGAGGAGGGAGGGGAGGAAGGATCTCACACTTTCAGGGCAAAGGGGTGGGATGGGGGAGATTGTTTCTGTTGACTTTTGGCTACGAAAGTGAAACAGCAAAGCATTTGTCTCCAAAATCTACATTTTTAGCAGCACAAAGTTTTCCTTTCAAAGTCCAGACTTTTAAAGATGAGAAAGGGCGTGTTGCATCGTGTTGTGTTGTGTGTCACAGGAATACAGAGATTAACAAACACAAGTGCCTTATGTCCGGTTCCTTTTTTTTTTTTTGTTTGTTTGTTTGTTTGTTTTTTGGGTTTTGTTTTTGTTTTTGTTTTCTGTACACTGCTATCTGATTCTTGGTTGGCTGCCCCTTCTGGATCATTCACCGCTCAGACTGCCTAACACAAGGACAAAACTCTGAAGTAAAAACGTGTCTTTTGGTATGTGGAATCGTCATTTACAGCTGCCTCTCTGCTTGCAGAAGAAGCACAGATAACAACCTGGGAAATCTTTTTCTCTTTTTTTTTTTCTCCTTTATTTAAACTTAGTCTTGTTTTGTTTAATTCAGAAACAAATTCTCAAGTAACAAGAACCCTTTCCCCCTCTTCCTGCACCAGCAGTGAAAGGGTATGTCTTTGGATTTTATTTAAAGCATGAAATTTCTTTTTTTTTTTTTTTTTTTTGTGGGAAAAAAAAAAAAAAAACCCAAAACAAACCAAAACCAAAACAAATCCCTAACCAAAAATTTGTTTGGAAAAAAAAAAGTGCGCAGCCCAATTACATAAACAGAAATAAATGCTTTTGTTTTTAGGAAAAGAATCTTTGAAGCATCTACCAAATAAGGAAAGGGAGAAGGGAAGGAAGGGGAAAATAAAAACAAAAAACAAACAGGAAAGAAAAATAAAAGCTAAGTGCACGAAGGTAACAGACATAGGTAACTAGGATGTATACGCCTTAAAAAGTTTCAACTCCCCAACCAAAAATATTCTGTGAGGATCCTAGTGACCCCAAAAACCCTTTGAACTTCTTTCTTTAGTTTTTATAAAATAATTATGCAGCCACCCTCTAAGAAATGAAGGCAGCCACCTTAAGTGGAAGATTACAGGATGGGGGATGGGGGAATAAAGGGACAAAGGGGAGAAAAGCTTCGGCGAATCAACGGATTTTGCAATCTATCTGCTAGGAATGAACAAGACAACATCAAATGAGGAGCTGTCAGCTGGACCATACAAAAGCTAAATGTACACAAAAGGTTTTTTTTTTTCTTTTAAATCTACCATACTGCTTCAGTTCATTTCCAATGCAACAATCTACTCAACACCAAAAATGGTCATATCTATCATAAATACAGAAAGTCAGTTTTTTTAAAACTTATTTTTTTTTAGCTACAAGTCCTCAACACTCTTTGTGTGTTTATTTATTTTTTCTGAAAAGTGGGAGTGCTTAACTTTTCCCCTTGAAATTGGCTTCAGCAGAAAAGCTATCCTTAAAATCCCCAGAAAGCTAAAGCAGTTCACATTGTTTTTTTTTTTTTTCTCGAATACTTTCTGCCCATTTTTAAATTAACAAACAAAAAAATTCTTTTCTGGAACAAAAAAAAGAAAATATATATATTTATATATATATATATATAAAACAATGATTCTGAAAACAGAACAAAGTGTGAGCGATTGACCTGAGAATAAAAAGACATTACATTTCTTTTTTCTTTTAGCAAGCCATTGGTATCTGAATGCTAAGATAGCAAGAAATTTAAAACTGTAACAAGGTGGACTGCTTTCCCATACAGTGCATGCCGGACTCTGCTGTGCTATCAATTGGGGCGTTATTGAAAAGGGGCAATATACAAGGGGGTGTAAGCTCCAAAGACAATGAGGAGGCCCTATGGACTTCTGTCTCCCAGACCAATAGTACCTTCAAAAGGACAAATGTAACAGAGTTGGTATTTTATAGTAAAAGAAAAAAAAAAGGTAAGAATGTAAAATCACCGGCATAGATAGTTATATGGGAAAACAACCCACGCTTTTTCTTTTTTTTTTCTTTTTTTTTCTTTTTTTTTTTTTTTTTGGTTAGAAGCTTTGGAATTGCAGTTAGTCTATTTTTGAAATTGGTTTGTTATTAATTTTTTTATTTAAATTCATTTGTGTGTGTGTGTGTGTGTGTGTTTGTTAAATTGTTCATCTTCAAAGCTTACAATCTGAAGGGGTCCATTCCTACACTAGCTAGACCAGGGTCCTGGGGGGGGCAGCTGGGGGCCGGGGGCCCCTCGGCCGGGCTGGCTGGCCCCTCGGACTTTTGGCTAAGATCCGTGTCAGACTCCTCCGAATAGTCGTCTGTTGGCATCGAGGGCTGAACCCCTGAGGTGCTGCATGAACTTGAGGTAACCGTTGAAGATGAGGAGAGAGGAGGAAAAGAAGTGGGCTTCCCAACCGAAGCCCGCGGGACCCCTGGAGGCCAAGACTTTCTGGAGGAGGCGTGGGGGGAAGCAGAGGAGGAGGAAGAAGAGGAGGAAGAGGAGGAGGAGGAGGAGGAGGAGGAGGAGGAGGAGGAGGGGGGCGGGGGGCTGTCGTTTGAGTGAGCGGCAGACTGCGAGGTAGATGCGGTGCCAGGACCGGGGAAGCAGGCAGAGTGAGGTAATAAACTAGGGTGCTCTTTGGCGTTTCTTGCTGCTCTCGTGATTGTTCTGTGTTTGTGCAAGGTCGACTCGAGATGTTGACTCAGCGCCTCGTCCCCACAGAGGGTGCTCTCGCAGGCCAGGCAGTGGTAGGGGCCCCCTCCGCCCCCGCCGGCCCCGCCCCCGCCGCCGGCCCCCCC